>SNQJ01S0191829.1:0-17938 GCA_010110895.2 Picea sitchensis
TTCATGATAGAAGGATCAAGAAATTAGTGTGGGTGTAAAAGAGATAAATCATGGATGTTTGGGTGATGAAGGCAGTTGGGAACTCTCACGATACAAATTGGAGGTAACACACACGGTTACCCATGTCCCAAAAAGAAAAAGGAACACAAATGAAGGTGTTACTCTATACCCTCACGACTTAGAATTGGACACAACCAACATGGAAATCGATGAATTCAACAACATTCCTACATGGGTTGTCGTACAACTAGTAGAGAACAAGTTGATAGCAGAGGAGTTGGCAATTGAAGAATCTCCATATCGAAAGATCTAATATGAAGGATAAACGATGATGGGAAAACAAATCTATGAAATTGGAGTTGAGGGATGAAAACTGTTAGCACCTAGACTTGCAGTGTCAAAGATTTTTATCTTTGGCCAAGATTCAAGATTCGATAGCGCATTTGCCAATTTTCCTAAAGCAGGCGCTACCAAAAGTTCAAAGATCCTGTAGATTTTTCTCCAAATATCCAATGAGTGAAACTATCGAATGTGCACTATTCTTGAAGTATAGATGATATTTTGACTCACTGATTAGCATTAAAAATAAATAATTTTTATCAGAAAATTCAAAATATACAGGTTATATTAATATTATATCAAATATTCAGTTTCTATCCCAATCTCTAAGTATATTAAATGGGGTACCATCTACAAGTCCAATCACCCGAGACCAAGAGTCAAGAAAATACCACATGCATCGAGAGTCAAGACAACACTCATATTAAGTGACATGGGAGAATCCCACGGTTCTATAGTGTGTGCATGACACGTCGAGTAGTTAACGAAATGGTGTGATATAAAAATACATAAGGGTTTCCTTTTCTCATCCATGTAGGATATACCCACAAATGAAAAATAAAAATGCACCCAACATCCATGACAAACATATCCACTTTGGCAATCTAATAACCCCTGAGGGTTTCACTCCCTCTCACATCGTCTATGAAGGAATTATATAAGTCTACACATTGGCAATTGATAGTGTCCCCAAAAGAGTGGTTGTTAGATTTAGAATGCAAGGGAAACATTGTGTTCTCCTTTGAATTCTTCCCTCCAAAAATAGAGGAGGATATGGAGAAAATTGACAATGTTTCGACTACCATTTAAGAAAATTGTATTCAAAATATGTTGGCTCTTCATGGAGATCCTTCACATGGACAAGACATGTTTGTCCAAGTTGAAGGAGGATTTGCATGTGTTCTCGATCTGGTTAAGCACATTAGATCCAAGTACGGTGACTATTTTTGGATTATAGTTGCTTGCTATCGAGAGGCCCATTCTGATATGATATAGAATAAAATGTGTACCACTGAAGAAGCTTATCAAAAGGACCTTGTCTACTTGAAATTGAAGGTAGAAGCAGGTGCACATTTTATAATTACGCTGTTATTTTATAACATAGACATCTACATGAAGTTTTTAAATGACCATTGACAAATTGGTATAAAATGCCTTGGTGTGCATGGCATCATGCCTATAAACAATTACAAGGTTTTCCTTCGCATGGAGGGATTTTGGAAAAATAAGATTCCTTTTGAAAGTACTGTTGCATTGGAACCTATCAAAGACAATGGAGAAGTTGTAAGAGGAGAGCATGCAAAAGTTTCTTTTGTTGGCCTTCTTGTGGACTTATCTTATCATCATCAGCATTTGGGCATTAGACTGGAAACATTTATTAAGATAGCATAAGGCAGACATTCATTTCATTCAACTATGGTTTGTGCAAAATATCCTTTCATAATTGTTGGAGCTGGTATTTTCGAACGAAAGGATTAAGATGCTATTATGGTTGCAGTTGATGCTATTGCCCAACACACCAAAGTTATTAGGAATGAATGGAATGGTTTCAATCTTCTTTTACTGAATGTTGTTCAAGCTGAGGAACTAGATTTCGTTAAAATATGTGAAACAAACACACGGTGAGGCTACTCTCACTTCTATATTCAATGAAGACGGATTACATCCTTATATAGGAAAAGACTCTACCGAGTCAGTTACATGCAAACCAAAGACAACTAGACTCTCAACTATCAACTGACTCTTAACACGCCTACAACTGACTCTCACAACTGAAGCTTATAACTGGTGCTTACAACTGGTGCTTACTCCATTATTTCCAAGTCTCCCCCTTAATTTAGAATGGATTGAATTCTACACCTAACATATCCCTAAACAACTCAAACTTAATCTTTCCAAGAGGCTTAGTGATAGCAAGACGTCAACTACGTCCACCCACAGGATCGATCAATTAGCTCATGAGCCGAAGCAACTCTTTTGATTCCTTAGTTGAATCTCTATTAAATCTCGATCCATAGGTCCTTCTATTCACCCACACAGCTCTTCTGCAGTCAACCGTGATCTTCCCTGACTTAATTTCGGGTTTCGGGATTCTCTAATCTCCAATGTCACGAGAACCACTACCTCTGCGATCTCCCGGTCATTGAATCTCCGAAGTGTCGAAACACCTTCGTCAGCGACTAGCCCTCGGGGCTAAGTCTTGGACCAAACGACCACTTCACATATGAACGTGACTCTATTTCGGGGTTTCGCGACCCAAGCGCTCAACCTTCCATCCTTTGGACCCCCGAAATACCGATTCCCAATTTCTCGATGTGACTCTCCTATCGTGACCTTTCCCGAAGGCTTCGATCGTCGCCTTGCATCCACTCAAGGTGGACGGTCCTGATCGCCTCTCGCGTTTTCAATATTTCAAATGCCGAAAAACCTTTTCTCTCGGGACTATCGATCTCTCGGATCCCGATTCTTCACTATGCTGACTGTTGGCCCCTTAAATGGCACTTCCCTCCTTTCGGGGTTTCGGACTTCGAAGTTCCGAAAAGCATGGATTTCTTGTCCACGGGATTCTCGATATCTCGATCCCCGTAATGTCGATAAATATCTTTCCTTTCAGGGAATCTCCCGAATACTCTGATCTCCTCCACGTTTCCTCCTATGATGGATGGCTCAGACCAATCCTCGCCAATTCGGGACTTTCGTTACCGATTTTCCTGACTTCTCGACCTCGAGAACTCCGATGTCCCGAATGCTGATATTCCGATTAGTTACTCTCGTCGGTAATTTTGCATCCACTTCTCTGTGCTACGGGTTAAACCACACACAACTCCCTGCCGATCCAACGACTGACGAGTATTTTGTTCATATCTGACGGTGCATATCGTTTCTTCTTGTGCGCTTGCTCAGGTGCTCCCTGGATGTGAAATCTTCATTGGTCTAGATTTCTTCGCAATCTGAATGGATGGCTAATGTGCCTCCTCCCGAGCTTTGGTGTTTCTTCCGGTACTTGGAAGGATTCCACATATGAAAACTCTATCCCTCCTGATCTTTGGTTACTCGGGACTCGCTCAAAACAGTTTTGTAGCTCCTGCTCTCCTGTATAGTTATGATTTTGTGCGTGAAAGCACTCGCCCTCCTGAACTTATCCTTTCCTTCGAACCCTCCAAGAATTCTTCAACTCCTATGCCTTTGTAGGGTATTCACATGCACACACAAGGTGTTATCCTCCCTGAGGTTTCCTGTAGCTTCGACCTCCAAGGAAACTCGACTCTTCTTCCCTTTCTCCCACAGATGAAGAATTAATATGCCCTCCTGGCACTCCACCTACTCAAGCAACCTCTTGCTGAGCCTATCAGGGTGTTAAGTAACTTGTGAACATCCCTCAGTGGATTCTTCCTTCAGAATACAGAACTCAAAGAGTTCTCTTCCCTTCGTTCCTTCTTGCACACTATCTCAATGCCCACCTGTCAGAGTGTCAAGAATCCTTAGTGATTGTGACTCATTAAGAGCTCACAACAGAGTTCTTCCTCTGTGCACTCCTTGCACCTTATCAATGCCCACCTGGTAGAGCTCTCAGAATCCTCAGTGATTCAGGTTCTTCTTGAACTCACAACAGAGTTCTTCCAAATGCACCCTTGTGCATATGCTCAATGCCCACTTAGCAGAGCTTCACATAATCCTCAGTGATTTTGTCTGCAATAGTGTTCTTCTCCCCCAGCCTTTCCTTCTGAGGTATTCAACAACCTCATAGGTCTTCTCCCTGAGTTGATGATTTCAGTTGTGTGCCCACTTGGCACGTCTTTGTCTGAATCCGCAGAGTTCAGATATGAAACCTCTATGCATGGCTATCAGAACCCGCAGTGTTCTGTCACACCCTCCCGGTATGAAGCCTCAAAGACCTCAAGCCTGAAATCAAAACAACTTGCAAATGAAAACCTACAACAGACATCTACAACATGAATTCACATCATAAAATAGGACACACCAAGACATCCACACAATACATAAATACATGCAGGAAAAACTGCTTCTATTTATATTAATAAAAATGCCTCTTTTCAAAGGTGTTCCTGAGCATGGCCTATAATAAGGTCTCGAATCTTCTCCCTTCTTCTCTCTATTCACAGATTCTCTTCTATCTCTCCTACTCACTTCTATCAAATGAGATACTCCAGATCTTTTTACATGAGGAGGCTCTTAGAGCTCTTCCCTCCAATCTACCTACCCTATTCAATTACATTGAATGGGCTATCTAGTCCACTATCTGGATCTAGATCTTAGCCTTACAATCATTAAATGCCTTCTTATCTACAACCTGCACAAAGGCACAAATTCACAACTCAACAACTTAAAACATTTAATTGCATTCAATTTCAAATCAAAATGAGGACTGCGCCTCTCTTTTTCACGCGATTCGAATTCTCTATCGTAGTTGGGTGGCTGGTTTGCTGACGTGGAGAGATGCTCCTGCATCATACTCCTCAGCTGCAAAAATTCATGAGCTCCTGCTCATGAGCTTACCATCTCAGCTGTGGAAATCCTCTTGGATCCCAAATCATCCTCTGGATTTGTTCCCCCACTCCATCTTCCTGTTGTTGTTGTTGCTGCTTCTTTTCTGCCCAGCTTCTCCTTGCTAGAAGTTCCTGCTGATTCTACCATCCGCCTCCTGATGTCTTCTATCACTTCATCCAGCTTCTCTAGTGGCTAGCTCTGTTCATGCAGTCTCCTCAGCTGCAAATTTTTTTGGCACATGGGCAGATCACTGTGATCTCCCATGTCTTCTTCATCAGCTTCCAACCTCACCTGTTGGATGTGAACGTCCTACACTTTCACCCTTCTCTCTAGGGCTTCAATCTGTTCATACATATCAACCAAACTAGTGTTGTATGTTTCTTCTTCTTCTGCTGCAAACTCCCATGTTGCAGTATTTTCAGTCTCCTGGCTGAAAATATTGAGCCATTCCTTAGAATGCTCATCATCCTCTTCTGCTTCTTCTGCTGTCAGCTTCAGTGCTATAACTTCCTCAGCTTCTTGGCTGAATATGTTGAGCCATTCTTCAGAATGCTCATTTTCCTCTTCTGCTTGGGCAGCTTCATATATCTGCTCCAATCCTTCGGTGACAGTTTTAGCTAGCTGTCCTCCTGTTGTTGCTGCATCGGCAACACATATTTTTGCCTCCTCCTGGGCAAGTGGTAGGAATATCTCGATTCCCCCAATCATTATAAGGATCCTCAGATCAGCCTCTCAGATGGTGAAAGTGTTTAACTTGTCATCATCTTCATTCACATGGCTTGGAAAACCACATGAATCTTCGCCCTCTGTCAGTTGTACCTGCTGATCCAAATCCATCTCTGAGCTCACCTGCTCTGTCAGCTCCTCCGACTGATTTCGACTTACTTCTGAGTTCATGAGACCCTCAGATAGTCTCGAATTGTCATCCCTGCCCACCTGGCAATATGGGATGCTTCCACTACCCTCCTGGCAATCTTCGAGATCCCACAACGACCTCATTTCATTGCCTAGCTGGCAATGTGAAATTCTTTGGCTGTCTTCATGACAGTCTTTGAGATCCCGCAATGATCTCAACTCCTTTCCCACCTGGCAATTAAGAATTTCTATTCTTCCCACCTGGTAGTTCTTGAGATCTTCAGCTGATCCCATTTCATCCTCTTCACCAAGGTCTATCCCAATCTCTAGTTCACATACCTGGAACATATCCTTAGGTCTGTCGAGGTTTTCATCATCCCTCAACCATCCTTTTAACAACCTACACTGTCTTCTAGCCATCAACTCCTTGACTGGCCATTTTAACTTCGACTTCTTCATGGGCCATTTATACACCCATCTCGTCTTGGCTTTCTACTACATCTTTAATGAAAGATTTTCTATTTATTTCTTTATATCAATGATCTCTTCATCTATATCTTCTTGGCTCCATAGCTCTGAGTTTTTCCTTCCATCATACCTATGGCCTTCAGTATCCATGTTGTTGTCTCTGTCTGCCTTCCTGGCAAATCCACTACTGTCACTCTACAAACCTGAGTGCCTCAGCTTATTCTACAGTCTTCCTGATTGTCTTCTTGATTGTCTCCTACCTGCAAACAACCATTACAGAGTCTCCAACACTTTGTTTTCTTCCTTTTCCTTCTCCTCGTTTCACTTGATATATACAACTAAAATCCCACTCTGATACCACTTGATAGCAAGATGTCAACTACGTCCGCCCATAGGATTGATCAATCAGCTCATGAGTCAAAGCGACTCTTTTGATTCCTTAGTGGAATCTCTATTAAATACTGATCCACAGGTCCTTCTATTCACCCACAAGACTCTTCTACACTCAATCGTGATCTTCCCCGACTTAATTTCAGGTTTCGGGATTCTCTGATCTCCAATGTCACGAGAACCACTACCTTCGCGATCTCCCGATCATTGAAACTCCGAAGTGCCGAAACACCTCTATCAGCGACTAGCCCTCGGGGCCAAGTCTTGGCCCACACGACCACTTCACATATGACCGTGACTCTATTTTGGGGTTTCACGACCCAAGCGCTCAACCTTCCGTCCTCTGGACCCCCGAAATACCGATTCCTAATTTCTCGATGTGACTCTCCTATCGGGACCTTTCCCGAAGGATTTGATCACCGCCTCGCGTCCCCTCATGGTGGACGGTCTTGATCGCCTCTCGTTTTTTCGGTATTTCAAATGCCAAAAAACCTTTGGTCTTGGGACTACCGATCTCTCAGATCCTGATTCTTTGCTATGATGATAGTTGGCCCCTTAAATGGCACTTCCCTCCTTTCGGGGTTTCGGACTTCGAAGTTCCGAAAAGCATGCATTTCTTGTCCATGGAATTCTCGATATCCCGATCCCCGTAATGCCGATAAATAGATTTCCTTTCGTGGAATCTACCGAATACTCTGATCTCCTCCACATCTCCTCCTATGATGGATGGATCAGACCAAACCTCGCCAATTCAGGACTTTCATTACTGATTTTCCCAACTTCTTGACCTCGAGAACTCCGATGTCCCGAATGCCAATATTCCAATTAGCCACTCTCATCAGTACTTTTGCATCCACTTCTCTGCGCTACGGGTTAAACCACACACAACTCCCTGTTGATCCAATGACTGACGGGTATTTTGTTCATATCTGACGGTGAAGATCGTTTCTTCTTGTTCACTCGCTCAAGTGCTCCCTGGACGTGAAATCTTCAACGGTCTATATTTCTTCGCAATCTGAATGGACGGCTAATGTGCCTCCTCCTGAGCTTTGGTGCTTCTTATTGTACTTGGAAGGATTCCACGTATCCAAAAGGCCTCGACCCTTTGTCTTCTTTCTTCCCTCGACTCTCAACTTGGAGCTTCGTTGCACATATGAAAACGCTATCCCTCCTGAGCTTTGGTTACTTAGGACTCTCTCAAAATGGTTTTGTAGCTCCTGCTCTCCTGTACAGTTACGATTTTGTGTGTGAAAGCACTCGCCCTCCTGAACTTATCCTTTCCTTCAAACCCTCCAAGGATTCTTCAACTCCTACACCTCTATAGGGTATTCACATGCACACAAAAGGTGTTATCTGCCCTGAGCTTTCCTGTAGCTTTGACCTCCAAGGAAACTCGGATCTTCTTCCCTTTCTCCCATATATGGAGAACTCAGATGCCCTCCTGGCACTCCGCCTACTCAAGCAACCTCTTGTTGAGCCTATCAGGGTGTTCAGTAACCTTGTGAAGATCCCTTAGTGGATTCTTCCTTCAGAATACAGAACTCAAAGAGTTCTCTTCCCTTCGTGCCTTCCTGCACACTGTCTCAATGCTCATCTGGCAGATTTTCAAGAATCCTCAATGATTCTAACTCCTTAAGAGCTCACAATAGAGTTATTCCTCTGTGCACTCCTTGAACCTACTCAATTCCCACCTGGCAGAGCTCTCAGAATCCTCAGTGATTCGGGTTCTTCTTGAACTTGTAGCAGATTTCTTCCAAATGCACCCTCGTTCATATGCTCAATGCCCACTTAGCAGAGCTTCATAGAATCCTTAGTGATTCTGTCTGCAATAGTGTTCTTCTCTCCCAGCCTTTGCTCCTGAGGTATTCAACAACCTCATAGGTCTTCTCCCTGAGTTGATGATTTCATCTATGTTCCCACCTGGCACGTCTTTGTCTGAATCTGCAGAGTTCAGATATGAAACCTCTATGCATGACTATCAGAACCTGCAGTGTTCTGTCACACCCTCTTGATATAAAGCCTCAAAGACCTCAAGCCTGAAATCAAAACAACCTGTAAATGCAAACCTACAACATACATCTACAGCATGAATTCACATCATAAAATAGGACACACCAAGACATCCACACAATACAGAAATACATGCAGGAAAAACTTCTTCTGTTTATATTAATAAAAATGCCTCTTTTCAAAGGTGTTCCTGAGCATGGCCTGTAATAAGGTCTCTACTCTTCTCCCTTCTGCTCTCTATTCACAGATTCTCTTCTAACTCTCCTACTCACTTATATCAAATGATATACTCTAGATCTTTTTACATGAGGAGGCTCTTAGAGCTCTTCCCTCCAATCTACCTACCCTATTCAATTACATTGAATGGGTTGTCTAGTCCGTTACTTGGATCTAGAGCTCAGCCTTACAATCATTAAAGTCCTTCTTATCTACAACATGCACAAAGGCATAGCTTCACAACTCAACAACTTAAAACATTTAATTACATTCAATTGCAAATCAAAATGAGTAATGCGCCTCTCTTCATCAAGCGATTTGAATTCGCTGTCATGGCTGGCTGGCTGGTTGGCTGACGTGGAGAGATTCTCCTGCATCATATAGTGAAAATATCAACAACATTTTCACTAGTATTACAATGCACAAGAGTTATTTCATTTGACTGCAACTTTTCTCTAACAAAATGATACTGAGCTTCAACATGCTTTGTCCTAGCATGAAAAATCGGATTCTTCGCAATATTGATTGAACTTTGATTATCACATCTGATCATTGTAGGTTCCTTTCATTCTTCTCCAACATCTTGAAGAAATCTTCTTAACCAAACAGCTTCACAGGTTGTTGCACACAAGGCTTTATATTTTTCTTTAGTAGAAGACAAAGATACAGTAGGCTTCTTTTTACTGCTCCATGAAACAACACCGGATCCAATGCTGAACGTATATCCAGTGGTTGATATTCGATCATCCAGATTGCCAACCCAATCAGAATCTTAATAACCTGTCAACTCAACATCAGATGCATCAGTATATTTAATACCATAATCAAGTGTACCTTTTAGATACCTGAGTATTTCCATTGCTGCATTCCAATGGCTTTCATGAGGTTTCGCCATGAACTGACTTAACACACTCACAAAATATCAAATATCAGGTCTAGTTGTGGTGAGATAATTCAGACTACCCACCATCTGTCTATACACAATGCCATTCACCTCCTTTGAACCATCATCACGAGAAAGTTTCACATTCTGTTGCATGGGAACAATAGAAGACTTACACTGATCCATTTTAAATCTCTTAAGTATTTCTCTGATATACTTACTCTCACAAACAAAAGTTTGGCTTGCATTTCTCCAAACTTCAAGACCTAGGCAGTAATGTAACTCACCAAGATCTTTCATTTCAAATACCTTTGATAAATGCTCCTTGATTTCATCAATTAACTTCTCTACATTTCCTGTAATTATTAAATCATCAACATATAATGAAATGAATACTATATACCCCTGTTCATCAAATTTGGTATACAGATTTGGATCACTTTTGATCCTCATAAAACCCTGTTGAAGAAAGAAAGAGTCTATCTTTTCATACCATGACCTAGGTGCCTATTTTAGTCCATACAATGCTTTCTTTAACTTACACACTAAGTGTTCTTTCCCCTTTTCAACAAACCCTTCAGGTTGAATAAGGTAAACCTCTTCCTTTAAATCACCATTCAAAAAAGAAGATTTAACATCTAACTGATGTAGCTTCCAATGATACTTTGTAGCTAAAGCAATTAACATTTTGATAGTATTCAATTTAGCTACTGGTGCAAATGTTTCAGCATAATCAATACCTACGTTGTGAATACCCTTTGCCACCAGTCTAGCCTTATATATCTATACCATGATTTAAACTTGGGTTTGTATATCAATTTGCATCAATGGGCTTCTTATGTTTAGTCAATTTAGTCAATTCCCAAGTATTGTTTCATTATAGATTCATATTCTTCCTCGATGCATTTCTCCATTCATCATGTTCATTAGCCTCATAAAAAATAATGGGTTATATGACATTTGAAATGATACTCATTAGTGCATAGTCTTTATACCTCTTAGGAAGCTTAATCTGTCTTGAAGATCTTCTCAACTGATTATCTTCCTCCCCACTTTGTGAATCTATCTTCACCTCTAGGTGTTGTGGCCTTGGAATTGTCCATATCATTGAATCATTGTTGTTGTTGTTGTTTTCTGGCTGGCACAGCGTCTGGGGATGGATTTTACTCTTGTGTGTGAAATTTCTTCTTTATGTTGTTCTTCTTTATCTCCTTCATCAATAAGTCTCTGTCATTCCTCATGATTGTTGTCGTCATGATTTCCGCCTCTGCTCATGGAAAGAATTACATCTTTACTTGCAAATACTTTGTTAGTAGTAGGATCAAATAGTTTGTATGCTTTAAGTTTAGAACAGTACCCAATGAAATACATTTAATGGCTTTAGCATCCAATTTCCTCCTATTCTCCCTTGGAACATGAAAATCCTTACACGCAAATACTTTCAAATTATGAACTCACGGTTTTGGAACCATTCAAAGCTTCAATTTTGATGGATTTTCTTTTGTCTTCTTTCCACCATGGTTCGATTCCTTAAAATTTTCGAAGAAACATGCTTTTTCATCTAGGAGTAAACTCGTAATGTTATCTGCGTGCAATCATCGATAAATGAAAAGTGAAATACACCTCCTAAGACCCTGGTTTGCATGGAAGCCTACAAACATTAGTATGCCTGAATCTAACACATCTCTTTTCTTATCAGGATTATAGGGAAATTCATCTCTGTGCATATTTCCTAGTGCACATCCATCACAGGCAACCTTCTCATTCTTTAACATGGAGTCAACTTCAACCATATTATTTTTACGTAATAACAATAAGTAGGGATGATTGATGTGTCCAGCGCAACTGATATAAAGAATATTTTTTTGGCATAGTGGCGGAAGTGATTCATGATGTTCTTTCTTTGGTATCAGAGGTTGTATAGACCTGTTCTCACGAATCCCATTACGTGGTTGCAAGTGGTCCGTGAGATCCTTCACTATGCAATAATTCTTGAAACATTCAACCTTCTGGATAGATGATGATTGGACGGATTGAGACTTTTCTTTATTCACGGCACATACACCACATTGTGAATATGACGAACAATACCATTTGGCAATGTCATAGGAATGTCTCCATATCCCTTGATGCGATGAAGCCTTGATCATCTCAAGATATATGTTGGCACCATTACGTGTTTCTTTAAAATTAGCATGCAATTTTATTACAAGTCATATGTCTTGTTCTCTGGAATCCACAAACCAGGCATCGGAGTCATCCGTTTCAGCAGATAAAGCGGCGTTAGACATAAGAAACCTAAGATCCTATCAAAATTGGGGGTTCATCAATATTATCACTAGCAATAAATAATATGAGATTTTGATTTGAATATTTTTACGCATAATGGCTTTGAATGTGTTCTAGGTTTATTCTAGCATAATCCGCTTTTATTCTTTTGACATTCTTTAACAATATGTCGGGTGACCACAATAAAAACAACTCTTTGACTCATTCCTATTCGATTGCATGCAGCAGTTTGGAGTACGTCTTCTCTGCGATGGCCTCTTTTGCATCAAGCGCCTCCTACACCCTCTACTCTGATCTCCTCATTTAGATCTCATTGACGATACCGGTGTAAATTTTTCGAGAGGCCCAGTTACACCTCTCTTCCTATTGTAGAAAAATACCTATTAGTTCTTCAAACATAGGAGGTTTCTCCCTTACTGCAAGACTTGTTATGAACATATGATAATATTCTAGCATACCATTTAAGGTAGTAGTCACTAGATCAGTGTTGGAAGTAGTTTCCCCTATATTTACTATATTTTATTTCACTTCTTTAATACGACCAAAAATGAACTAATAGATTCATTTCCATCCGTCTTAATGCCTAACAATTTAGTTATCAGGAACAAAATGCGATTTGTATCGCTAGTTTCGCCCTGATGCTTTAAGCATTTTCCATATTCTACGGCGAGAGGTTGTAGCTTCTCTAACGGGGTATGTTATCTTTAACATACATGCGCCAATAATACCTTTGCCTTGTCTTTGTGCTTCTCGCAATCTTGGATTTGTTCTGTTTATTACGCGCCTACAACCGCAACAGGTTTTAGTTCGATTCCATTCGCAATGTTCCATACACCATAGTCTTCCATGAGTGTCTGCATCTTGGATTTCTAGTTAATGAAATTTGATCCATCTAACTTGTTGGCTTCATTGGGGTAGGTATCCACTTGGTGGATTCGCCATCTCTACAAGTTAGTCTCTGTAAGTGAATCACCAAAGATATGCAAATTTATGTTGAGTCTTTGAGAAGTCCGTCGCTCACGCTGGAATCAGTCAAATCTACCTGTTCTCAAACAAATCGTAAGCCATCCACTTTAAATCATAACACCACCTCACATCCATATATCAACCTTTAAATCATGCATGCACCTTAATATCAAAATACCCATTTTTAAATAGCCACCTCACTATTTATGATGCTTCATCCTTTCATAACTCCACTTTATATATAAAAATAATATAGAATTTCTTTAAAAAGATTTATGATCCTTAAGTCATAACTCCACCTTTATTATCCTTTATCCTCCATTCACGATTTATAAATCAATTTAAAAGTTTAAACCCTCCATCATATAAGAAATCGTGGCATTAATGATCATGCACCTTTTAATGTAAATACCTCCCAATCTTCTTTCCTTTGAAGTTTGCAGTTCCATGCTTTGATTTCATGTTTTATCCTATGAGTTTGGTGCTCCTCGAAGGATAGGAGGTAATCATTAGCACTCTAGTTCAATGGATGGGTAGCATTACAACACTGGGTTACTGAGGTAGCGTGAGCGTTAATGCTCTAGAGCCTTGAGACCTGTACTAAGGGAGAGTTGGGCCCCAAATTTTGAAAACCACGTAAGTTCGAGAGAGCTCAACGGTCCTCTCACGCTGCATGGGGAGCGATCGATGCTCCTACTCAAATTTAATTTGAGATATTGCACTCAGAGAGATGGATCTCTTGAATCCTCAATCTAAACAAATTACCAAAGTTAAAGTGAAACAAACATGGTGAGGCTACACTCACTTCTGTATATTATTCAATGAAAATGGACTACATCCTTATATAGGAAAACACTCTACCAAGTCGGTTACATGGAAACCAAAGACAACTAGACTCAACTATGGTGACTTAACACTCCTAGTGACTCTCTGGCTGACTTATAGCGGTGCTTACAATTGGCGCTTACTACATTATTTCCAAGTGATTTCAGTCTTGTCCTCGGTTTAGTTCCAAAGAATGGCATTGAGAATGTAATATTTGTTTACCTGCTACAAGAAGATGACATTATGGTTGATCAAATATTAAAGGATCCATTTGTGGTTTATCAAGGACCCCATGGTAGTCAAAGTGTTTACAAGGCTAGTATGATTTTACCAGGAGTAATTTTTCGGAGAAGGAAGGAACATATTGATAATTTGGAGATTCTAGATCAAAAGTACCATTTGTATCCAGTTGCAATATGTTTTGTAGCATTTGATTTTTTGGATCCATACATATCCATGAAGAAAAAGGTTGTATTCAAGGTAGTAGGCCCCCAAGGAACAATTGTAAACAAACATACAAATTTTGAGGAGAAATATGAGCTAGCAATTGAGCGATCAACACCAAATTTCAAGGCATAAAGACAACGAATGTACATGTGGAAGAGTATTAAATAGTTATGGTAGATTCTAGATTAGAGGACACTTACAGATTTTAAGGAAGCAACTTCATCATTTCCATATTTCTTGCATTACTTCGATATCTCTTTATTTTTATTGGTTTGTGTTGGATTTTTAATTCTTATAAGAAAATAACAACATGTAGACGTATCTATATATAAATTATATCATTTTGAAATAAGTGGAGGAGGGTTTTCCTCTTAGAAGGAAGCACAAGGATGCATGAGGGTTGAGTTTTTTGGGAAATTTGGACACCGATTCTAAAAGATATCTCTTTGCATTCAAATTTATTGGACTTAATGCATATGTCTCATTACTGAAGATTACTGTGAATTAAAAAATTAGATTTTGCCTTTCTTATGCGTTCATCTTTGTTTCTTCTTATTTGAATGTGATGATTGTTGGTGTAGGATATATTGATGGTCACTTTCTTACAGATTGTCCAGGTGAAGGTTTTACTATTGTTGTCTGTGAGGGGGTTGAATCAATATCAAATACAATTCAAAACCTTTTCAACTTATGCTTAAACCATTCAATTATATCCAATGAGCAATGAACAATAGTATAGGGATTTTCGTACACCACAATACACCATGCACAATATGAAATAATCAATAGTTTTGTTCAAGAGAAGTAATGACTTTAGGTACTCTGACTTCCAAATGTAAAGGGAGGGATAAACCTCAAAGAGGAAGATACAATCCTGCAATATCGAGATATTTGAACTTTCTATCCTTTCCCTTTCCTTCCACCCAAGAATATATAGAGATAAATAAAACTTTACATTAAATCATCCCACCATCGAAGCCAATCATCACATGGGAACATGATAATGAGAAATGCTTTAAAGGACTGCTACAATTTAGCACCAATTATTCAAATTCTTGGAATTACTACGATCCTATAGATAATGTTACTCAATGTATTCTCAAAGAGCTTCTCTAATTTTCCCTCCTTGAATCCTCTCCAAAAGTTATAGAAGAGATGGTAGACTTTATTCCAATTCTAGTATGTTGAGAAGACCCAACTTATGTGACATGCCGCTCAATATTTAACATCTGATTTTTGAAACTTCGCACAAAGAAACTACAGTCCATATGATTTCCAATGGAAGTGGTCCCACTTCATTTGTATTACATGTATGAAGACGTTATGATGTTTTACCAGAACACTTGTTTATTGACTAGTTTGAGGGACCGGTCACAAAACCCTATATTCCACCAGAGTGTATCTCCATAATTATAAGCGAATCAAAGGCTGAAATTTTTACCGAGGGCTTACCTTGATATGTATTCAATACCATAGCTATTTCACCATCCGAATCGTTCATAGAAAATGTTATAGAAAAATGGTAAGATGACTGAAAATATGTAGAACACATCACCAAAGGCTTCATCCTCCTTGAAATCCGACCTTCTTTTGCTTCTTCTTCCTCTAAAATTCGAATTTTATCAAATCACTATATAATGATATTTATTTATACCATTTATGTCACTTCCTTTTAACATTAGAGGCTGACTGACACTTTCTTATTTTGTAATTATTTTTCTTTAATTATTTTTGAGTTCATGTACTTCATTTTTCAATTCACTTTGTCATCTTCAAAAATTCATTTCTCCTCAACCATGATGATCCATGTGAGGGTGCCACATACCATCGAAACAACATGATGTATACTATCCATTCATGGTTGTATATGCATGCATTTTCCTTCATGTCAAAATACCTTTATCAATCTTGGTCCAAAACCCATGATAGGGTTGGCGTCAATGGCAACAATCAATCTTCAACAATCTCCCCTTGTCATTGATGGAAACACTCATGCTTCCCCTATCATCATGATCCCAATTTCTCTCCCAACTGACATCAATGGGAAAGGGTATGGCTTATCCCCATGAGTTTAATGGAAAAGGTAACCTTCTTCTTTGGGGTTTGCTCCCAAACATGTGGCCCTCTATAATACTTCATCCTTATTTTTGGTCTTTGGGATGTTTTCTTTCTTAGAACACTTTGTGTGGCTTTCGTATTCTCTCTCTTCTTCATGTCTAGGATGTATATGTTGTTAGGTCTTCTTGTTGTAGTTGCAACCAATCTTCTAGAACCTTCTTCTTTGATTTTACATATTTGTGAATCAAATCTGAGAGTATATCCTTGATCACACACATTTTACTAACAACTGGTAGATTATGATTCAAGTCTTCAATAATAGAACATGCTACTTTTACATTTTCTTCCAAGCTCTACTACACCTTCTCCAAGTATTTTGGCAGAGATGATGTTGGCAAATTGATGGATATAATCATTGATGGTTGTTGTCATTAATGAAACTTGATAGAGACGATTATGATAAGAAGGATCGCTTCGGGAGGAATAGCAGAAGAGAAAATGCATGACAAGAGCTTAGGAGGAAAAGAAGAGGCGGTGACCGTTGGATCCCATCAAATTTCCCGAAAGAACGGAGACCCGTCGGTCAGGCGGAAGCTACGAGGAGATAGTCCCTTCGGGGAAAAGCCAAGGTGAAAATCCCGATTGAATGCGGGCCGTCGAGATCAAGAAGGGATCACGGACCCGTTTGCTTGTATGAACCGTGGCGACCGGGGAGGCCTCGTGATAATTCCGAGGATCGGGATTTCATAAGGCATGATTCACTCTACAGCGAAATCTCGATTTAGCGATAAAAACAAAAATCCAAAGGTCGAACGTCCGGATCAACTCGATCAAAGTCCAGCGAGGATCCGCGTATTAAGCTAAGTGACCACGTGGCACAACCATGTATTGACAAGTGTCAGATAGATTCAACTCTTTAGGCACATACAAGTAATGAATGAGAGTGACGTAGCCAGTGTTTAATACGTGTTGAATCATGTGATGACAGCGCAGAGGACAGGTATCGGAGATTCGAGGATCGGGAGTTCATAATACATAGAACACAGAGCATCAAGAACTTCATAATACATAGAACACAGAGCATCAAGAACTCCGAAATCGCGATACGCGATTTCCCGATAAGAGGTATAGGCTGTGGGCCACCCAGGAGTTAATGCAGGACAGGTGTAAGGAGTACAGAGGATGTCGGGAATCGGCATATCACAGCTCCAGGGGATGAATGCACATTACCATTGTAAACCCCGAAAACCCGACAAGTGGTATGGTGGTGGTCATTTGATAGCTGTTCATATTGGCAAATAGCCAGAAGGGGCTAAGCTCGGAAAAGAGCAAATCGGGAATCGGAGAATCGGAGATCCCGAGTACGTGTGCTCTCGACATCGCAAGTGCCGAAATCACAATGGGTGAAATCCCGATGGGATCTGAACCGTTAGATCAGACATCGATCGGAGGGCTGCTGTTCCTCCTCACTCATTAACGCTTCAATTGAAAATCCGTTAAGGAAAACCGACTAGAAATGATGACTCAGTTAAGCGTTTCCGTTGCCAAGACAGATGTCGTTGGCTCTCCCATTGAAAGGGGAAGTGGAATCGTTAAAGAGATGTGTATAAAAGAAAATGAGTAAGACCGAATTGGGTTAATCGTTCTGAAAGAAAAATGAGTAAACAGTAAGAAAAATAAGAT
>SNQJ01S0191830.1:0-16803 GCA_010110895.2 Picea sitchensis
TTATTTCAATAATAATTTTAATGGAGAAATTAGAAGTGGACCCAACCCTAAAATAAGGAAAGTGGGGCCAAGTGACCTAGAAGATGTTTTTAAGGAAGCTACTTGGAGAGTATAAATAAGAGGCAAGGCTGTCTCATTTGAATTACACTTGAGAATATTGAATATCTATAGGTTTCTGAGGTATACCAATGATATCTAAGCCAAAATTCTGAGGAAAGTGAAGAAAAGAAGGCTGAAATGCAAGGAAGGATAAAAAATTTTGATGGTGCTTTTTAAGGTATGTTATTTTCAGGTCATCTCACCATTTTCGCTATAAATTGTTTTCTATACTGATTCAGATCCTAAAATTTCTATGCAAGTGAGAAAACATATCCAAGTATTTGTGGTTAAAAATTCAACTTGTGGGTCGTTGTATTTTGGGTCGAACCCCATTGTAAATTTAATGTAATTGTACATATAGGTTGGTTCGCTAGGGTCCTTGGAGGCCAGAGTGTCTATGTGGTTATTAGGCTAGTGAGCCAGAAGTTGTAAGGACAGTGAGTCTATTTTTGTAAATGTAATCACACTCAATTTTTTGTTTATGAAAACACATCACTGTTGCAGACCAACCATGTAAAAGAGTACGGGGGGATAAACTCCACTAGAATGGGAAACGGGGGCTAAGAGTCTAGAAAATGGGCTAATCTAAAGGGTCTTAATCCAAAAAGGAATATTCTATCAATATCCCTAAAGTTAAAGTCCAAAGTAGGGGATAATGCATTTTATCCTAAGTCCCTATGAAGAAACATATCACCATGTGAGGGAACCCATGTGTGACGCATGTAGTTTCCAACATGAAAAGTGTCAAGTTGGGAACATGCACATAAGTTTTGGGGACTTAATCTCATTCAATGACCCGAGGGATCATTATTCACATATCGCTACCTCCATGCCATTTTCATCTATACCTTCATGTTGCTAGTACTTGTACCTGTACATGTATGAGGACCTTGGTTAGATTTGGAGCTGGATTGAAGAGGCAGGTTTTCAAGCCCGTAGAACATTGAAGAAGCGGGTTTCCAGGCCCGTAGGACATTGACTGAGTGGGTTTTCAGGTCTGTGATCATTCTCTCAAGGTGAGAGAACTGTTGGGAATTGATTTCTTAAGGTGTCAAACTGCAGCTATATGGATCTGAGACTTCATGTTCGACCTATTTTTGAAGCCCCAAAAGGGAAGTTGGGCAGCCGAAGGATTGTTGAGCAATGAATTGACACACTTCATGGGGTGGGACAAGCATGTGGGGAATGAGGGACTGTAGGTTGTTAGTTTGAGTTGGCACTTGTGTCTGAATTTGTATGTTGTTAAAGATACCTTAGCTTGGTTAGAAATCATTTACTCAAGTGGAATTTATCCCCAGCTTGGGGGTGACCCACTGCTAAGATTTTATGAGCGGTGTGGTTTAAGGATGGGAGGAATGTGGAAGGTTTTCACACAATTGGTGTTCTTTTTACTAAAGATAAGTGTTTATTGTGTGTTAATTTATGTGTTATGTTAATTTTTATTCAATTATTCTTATGGGTTGTATGTATATGTTGTATTGGTATATCAATGTTGTTATCTGCATTAATATGAGAAATTACATAAGTATATCAGTTACTTAAATGGTATCAAATTACAAAAAAATTTCATGTGGCATTTCCCAGCTAAGAGTCTAGGGATGATACAATGTAGTATCATAGTTGTAATTGGGAGAATTTTGTATGGTGCAACCCAACCTAGGTGGCTGGGAATGTTACACATTCCCCCTCTCTTGTGGATTAATCATCCCCCATCTTTGTCCATTCTTAGAAGCTAGCATTACATTATATCCATTTACAATTGAGAAATACATTTCGCATTTACATTGTTTGGCCATAGTTGTATTCCTATCTACATTATGCATTAAATAAACTAGGGATTATAGCGGGGATGTTACAACTATAACCCAAACAAAATTTCATAGTGACATTAAAACCAGATACAAAGAAATAACTAGAAATTCTACCAACATTAGCATGCCTATCATAGTAACCAATCATGTCATAGTAGACTATAATACTAGACAACATATATAAAGGGAATATGTAGACTACCTTACTACTCTACAACCTTATGTTTGTCATATTTTCATTTTCCTCCATTGTCATGCAATGGCTGAACGAGGAGATATTTGACTGGAGTGAGCTCCCTATATTTGTTAGAGAGCTCCTTGGAAAGAAGAGTGAGGTTCATCTCCAAGTAAGATATAAATCTATCATCGACTCTCAAAAATTCATATGTGCATGCACACTAGAGGCCATGAAGGATCTAATGTGCTACATGATTTACAGAGATTTCTTGAAGAGGGTGCACCTACCATGGGTGTTCATATAATCCTCCAAAGGAAAATAAAAAGGAGGAATTCCTTCCATCATTTTTCCTTTGTCCTTTAACCATGCCTCCTCATCTACCATAGCCACCTCCTTGTAGGGTTCCTTCAAGTAAGTTTGCTTGAAGGATGAATGCATGTACTTATTGAGCACTTTGAAGTAGGGAGGGATGCATTTCCCAAAGGCCATCCCTTCAGTTCCCTCCTTGTTATCGTCATCTCTGTTAGAGATGGGGGGTCCTTCATTTCCTAGGGTGTTGTTAAGAGGGAAAAACTCTCTATGGCCAGGGTAAACCACAAAAGACAGGTATGACTGCAAAAATCAACTCAATTCCAACATATGCTATATAAACTAATGTGTGAGATAATAAACAAGCCTACCTCGATCCAATGTTCGATAATGTTCCACTGTTGAGAACTTGGACCCAAAGATTTGTACCTGCAACAAGTTCTCAACAAGCAAGCAGAGCAAGTATATAGTGATAATACAAAAGGGGTTAGCACATCAGATAGCATAATCCATTAATAAAAATTTCAAATATGCCCATGGATAATAATCATATATTTGCACGATACCAATAGGACGGGAAAGGAGTATTTCTATTAATGAATGATCAACAAAAGTTACAACATTACAGACATTTGTGTCGACACGGTTCGAAAACAAAAAACCAAGTTCCTTCAAATTGGGCCTCCACCACTTCAATCCTCCACCAAAGGAAAGCTCATAGAAAAGAGACAATGAGGTTCTCTCAATCAATAGGGAAAGAGCTTGGGGGATGAATACTGTGTTCAAACTTGAGGGATAAAGGGATGCAGACTCAATATGAAGTAATTTCTCTAGAGTAATTTTGCTCTCAAAGTTGAATGTTTTCTCATGTTTTCCATAGCTCAGAATTATATTCTTATAGCCTTCAAAATGCAACTGAAGGGCCGAGTCAAAACGTTTCCAGTATCTGGAAGGCCAAGGATCAGAGATCTCCTATCGTGACATGAAAACTCGACTTCATTTTTTTTTATTTTCTGGCACAAACCCCGATGTACAGGGGTTGTAGTGGAGTAGCTTGTGTATACGCATGATGTATAGTAGATAGGGCACGCATATGTGGAAAATTGTGTATTTTTAGCTCTGGATTCATCAAAAAGGGATGACAAGTCTGCATAGGGAAATGGAAAAAAACCCTCTGTGCAAGATAGCAATGGTGAGGAAAATCTTGCTATAACAGGTGTCTCATGAGCCTGCTACTCTTGTGACTCTTACCAAAAAAAAAAGTGACATTTTCAACCATTTATGAATATCATGACTCCCAAATAGTAAATTCTTATTGATGATTGTAACTTAAAATTACCTAGGTTCTCGTTAACTCTCATTTCATTATGTACTCTTTCACATCCATGAAATAATTCACTCCCATATAATCTTATTAATATAATTCATTATGTATTTATAATATTCCATTATAAATATTATTTAAGTAAAGTTAAATCTTTACTTGAGATTATGTGTTTATGATCATTTTTTATCCTTATCAATTTAACGATTAACGATTGGCATCTCATTTATCATCAATATTTGTGTGTTCAAATCCCATACTTTTTCATAATAAGTAGTTTTTGTTTTGTTTCACACACAATTTTATTTGTCATAATAAGTAGTTTTGTTTTGTTTCACACACGATTTTATTAACGATTTTGTTCGGAATTAAAAAAATATGTTAAAATTTCTAACGTGTATGTTTTTTATTAACTTTATATATGGTTCTGTACAAAATGTACATTGTCAATATAACAAAACCTAAAATTGTGATTACAACGGTGAGAACTATAATTTCGTTCATTTAGTTTTTCGCATCATCAAATTCTCATTTCTACGTTCTCTAATCGATCATTATCCTTTTCTCGATTCTATGCATCTTTTTTTATCACACTCTTCCATTTTTCTCTTAATGTTTGTAGCAACACTAAAATATGTTTGATGATACTTGTCCTATCAAATATTTTGAGAATTCCCCTAAAGCCTTGTTTTTTTGTGCCTCGTCCCAAGCCCAAGATCCATGAGATATATCATTTACATCCTTGAATACTTGGAGCAACATTTTTCTTGCCTAGGTGCGATTTTTAAGCAATTTGTGGAGAAAGTAATAGAATTGTTGTTATCATATCTATGTCTTAGAGATTATTCTCTAACTTCCAATTTAGTAGATATATTTGCATGGTTTCAAATGTAAATTGAACAATCAATGTCAACCTTAATAAGAATAATAGACTTGGTGGTCATGATCAATAATTTCCTTTAGTTCTTATTTGTATGGATTTCATGAATCTTCAAATCATAGACATATTAGTCTAAATAATTAGTGATGGGTGCAATAATTTATATTTGCTTGTTCCTAAAAGGTCATCAAACAAGTAAGATTTAATCTGAGTCATTATAATGTTTTGATAGAATTCTTTCCCTTTGGAAAATGTCTCAAGGTCTAATACAAATACTTCTTTCCTAATAGGATCTACAACTAACATACCAAATGTGTTGATTGGGATTTTAAAGAGTAATCTATATGATGATTGAGTATACCTTGTGATATGATTAAGATATGAATTTGAGAGGTAGTTCTCGATGATTTGGATACACAAAACAAATCCCCTCTTGTATGAGTGTCCATAAAGTTGTCATTGTGTCAAAAGGTTAATTATTTGTCTTTTATCACCTTAAATGCCTAGAAATAAGGGCAAGCATGTATTCTAAGGGGAACTTATTTATTTTTACCCCATTTGAAAACTACATTTAAAATTACAAATTATATCTAATAATTTTAATTAAAATTACAATTTAGTTATTTAATGGTTATTCAATGCATTGTAAGAAATTGGAAGAGAACTATTTTATTTTAGTTTTTTAATGAAGTGTGTATTTAATTAATTATTGTTAATTGAATTGCAATTATTAAAACTTTTCATCATGGAAAGGTAGAGTGAATATGTGCCCTTCAAATCGAGGATTGAGACTAACCCTTCAAATTTGATTATGAGAGTAGTAAGAGGGGGATGATAAAAATGGTTTTACACAAGTGGGATTGGGAAAGTTTCCAAGTTCCATGGTATTTTGGCACAGTATGAGCCTTAAGGGTCCCTAGTTTTTCAAGTTATATATTTGATATTTTATGTACATAATTAGTGTAGATCCATTAAGTCTTTAGTCTCTATCTAGTCATTATGGTTAGTTTATTTTTAATGTGCAGAGCCCAAAAAATCAACTTAATACATGTTCAAATGAATTTTATGTTTTCTTTAAATGGTTGATTTGTAGTGGAATGAATGTGTGTTTATTTATTTTGTCATTCCTATTTTATAGGTCAAATTATGTGCATGTGGGGGTGATAATAAACCATGAAAGATAAACATTATAATGATGATGATGATGATGATGATGATGATTAACGTCCACTAAGATTGACTTGGTCTATCGGACCTTAAGATGGTAAGTGATTACTTGTGATTGTTTAGAATTTTGTTTATGTGCTCAAAAAGCATTAAGAGAAGCTTTCCAAGATCACCATAGTTTTTTTGAGTTAAGAGGTTAGGAAGGTTGGTAGTGTTACAAATATTTTGAAAATGAGATCCAATCTAGGTATAGGATGGACAATCTACGAGAAAGTGATTTTCATCTTCAACCTTCTTATTGTCACAAAAGTGACACACTATTTCATCCCATGGAATTTTAGGAATTGACCAATGCCCAATTTCACTATGGAGCTCGTAAGAATTTGTTCTTATCTTAGCAATGCTTATTTTATTTTTTACCCTTGTCAAAATAGATAGATAATTTTGATCTTCTAGATTATGGTTGATTACATCCTTATCATACCTTAATTTTATTTTTTTCCTCTAACTCTTTATCACACCACTCCCTAAATTTTGATTTGACGATATTTTTAACAATATTGTTACTCTGCAAAATGGTGTCTTCCATGATTCCCCAATAGTTTATCCAAGACCGGGCATGTTTATGCCACCCTTGCTTGAGTCGATAGTGGTTACGACTCAATTTTGAGGAAATTTTAGAAAGCCTCTTGTCTTCCATCTTGTTTAACTTGTTCTTATACATTAGGTATCTAGTCATAGTTGTGCTCTCAATGGGGGAGAGGCTTGTTTCTAAGAGGAGGATGGGATATGACATATTTCCTTTAATTTTGAGATTATAGGTTATAAAATTCTTTTGTATTTGCCCTATATTTCTCCAGGATTATGTAGTATACCTAGGGAGGTAATATGGGGTACCTAGGGAGGTACCCAATGGGAATGTAGTTATGTGTTATTAGTGGAAGTCATTTAATATATGAGAATGTGGTCATTCAATGTAAGGTGGACTAGATCCACTATATCAATAAAGACCCACTATGGTAGTTGGATGTAATAAATGTGAGAAGGCTCTCTAGAAGGTTCCTAGGAGATAGAGAGAGCTATATAAAGAAGTATAAGAAATGTAATGAAGCATAGTGAATAATATTGTCATTGTAACAAGCAAGTGTTGCTTGAGGAGTGCATTCCTTCCATAAGGAATAATATATGGTGTTACCCTACCTCAAGGGTTTTCTCTATATTCTTGTGTTCAAATTATTGTGAATGGTTTATGGTTTATTCTTGGTTATTTATCAAGTATATTTTCAGATCTGGTATAGGTACTTAACAATTGGTATCATATCACTTTCCTTGGCCAAAGAAGGGAAGACTTTTTTGCTCTTTTTCCAGAATTTTTCTAGGGAAAAAAAGAGGGCAGTGCACTTCAGGTTCATATTTGAAGCTTTATGAGCTGAATTTGGAAACACAAATTGGTTATTTGAATTTTTCTCAGAAAAATACCCAATTTCAAAAAAAACATCAGCCGAAACGGAGTCCAGGAAGTAAAGTTATGATCATTTTAAATTCAGCTGTTTTTCAGGGTTTTTCCGGAAAAAGCCGTGATTTTATGCAGTAATTTATTTTTAAACCCTAGTTTTTGTTGAATATTTTTTTCAAGCAAGATGTATTTTACATGAAAAGATGGTGGTCCTAGTATTGAATACATCTTAAAGTCCCACATGTCAGAATGGAAAGGGCAGTGGAAATCTTTTGTAGACCGGGGTTTCAAAGGTGATGCTCTCAAATGGTGGAAATCATTTCACCATTTTGAGTGGATGTCACTTTGTGAGGAAGCACTTCAAAAATTAATTTTAGAAAAGTGGTCTCATACAAAGAGTAAGGATAAAGACATCACCAAGAGTTTATTTTCATATGGAAAATCTATATTACAAGTTCATGGTTGTATTCATAAAGAAAATGTCATTGTTTCTATTAATCCTAGTTGCAAACAAAATTTTATCAATATTCAGTTGGTTAATAGATTGCAAGTTCCGGTAAAAAATATTCAAAGCACATAGGTTGCAGGTGAAAATGTTAAACTTTTTAAAGATTTGAAGCTCAGTATGGATAAATATGTGTTGCATTCAGATTTTGAGGCTCTAGATATGGGTGATGAAGACATTGTTTTGGGATATCCCTGGATAGAATCAGTGGGCACCATTAATATTAATGTGCAAACGAAGTTTCTAAATATTTGGTACAAGAAAAAGAAAATTACATTGCAAGATGTATCTCTTAGTAAGAAATATGGGCCCATGGAAGCTAGCAAAGAAGTTATTGATGAGTTTAAAGTTGAATCAGAGGCAAAGTCTATAGAAGGAGATGAAGCAAAACTACATGAATGACATAATCAGGAAGCTAATGAGGTCATTGACTCAAAGACACAAAGTGTTGCAGATTTGAAGAAAAAAGAACAGATACCTACAGTTGTTGTATATCGCCATCCACATCATATATAGACACAATAGTCATCAAGGCAAGGGTGTGTCCATCAACACATTTATGCACCAGCAGAGCACCAGATAGGAAACCGATCAAGAGGTGCATGGAGGACTACTGACACTACGAGAAGAGCTCAAGCTATAGAAACAATCCCATGGAAACCCCGACATGATGCAGAGCAAGATCAGGGTGGAAAGGAAACAGATAGACATCATGTTCAACTTCCATTGGGATGGATGGATGGTCATACTTGGTACTAGTTGGCTACATTGCTTAGCCGGTCATATTGTATGGTTTCTTCTCATGTTTTGAGGACGAAACATGTGAAGGGGGATGGAATGTAGTATACCTAGGGAGGTAATATGGGGTACCTAGGGAGGTACCCAATGGGAATGTAGTTATGTGTTATTAGTGGAAGTCATTTAATATATGAGAATGTGGTGATTCAATGTAAGGTGGACTAGATCCACTATATTAATAAAGGCCCACTATGGTAGTTGGATGTAATAAATGTGAGAAGGCTCTCTAGAAGGTTCCTAGGAGATAGAGAGAGCTATATAAAGAAGTATAAGCAATGTAATGGAGCATAGTGAAGAATATTGTCATTGTAACAAGCAAGTGTTGATTGAGGAGTGCATTCCTTCCATAAGGAATAATATATGGTGTTACCCTACCTCAAGGGTTTTTGTCTATATTCTTGTGTTCATGTTATGGTGAATGGTTTATGGTTTATTCTTGGTTATTTATGAAGTATATTTGCAGATCTGATATAGGTACTTAATAGATTCACAAGAAATACTACAACTCCAGACTTCACATCCATAAAGAATAACAGGCGTAACAAGAGTCTCAAAGAAGAGTTTCTTCTTATCCCAACTCCAAAGATCGATTGATTTACAATTTTTTTCAAGCCCATAATAAGTTTTCCATCCCCCAATAATCATTTTCTCAATGCTATAATTCCAGTTGAGTTTGTGGTGAATATCAATTCTAAGATATCTGTATGAAGTCACTTCCTCCATGTTTGACATTTTGGAATAGTTTCTAGGACTTCAAAATCTCCTCTCCACTTGCGTGCATATAAGTCCCAACATACCATGATCATTATGATAATCAAATTATCCAAAGAAGTAGTGGCTCTCCTATACACATATGATCATGTATTGCGCATGAGATAATTTTAGAATAATAACTCTAAAATCTCATCTCCTATCACTTTCCTCTATAAAAAAATATTATATGTATACTAGTATTGTATGTATACTAGTATTTTAGAATAATATCTATGATTTTAAAATCAATTCCCAAATTTTTAATTAGCTTTGAGAAGTATTTTTCATTTCATATTAATACCTCATCTCTTAACACTAACCACCAAATCTACATGCAAAACCCAAAGATTCTCACCAAGTTGATTTATTATATAAAACAAAAAATAAAGAAAAAAGTTGAAATTAATATACATGTATAAAATCTTAATAAATAGAAAGACATTAAACTTACAAAAACTAAAAGATTATTATTACATATTTTTAAAAATTAATATGATTAATTGATTATGATAATAACTTTTAATATAATAATAATAATGATAATCATCTTCAATAAAATAATAATAATTTTATTAACATTTTTCAACCTTTAATATAATAATAATAATCATCTTTAATAAAATAATAATAATAATAATAATTAACTTAATAATAACTTTATTAACAATTTTCAAACTGACATAATCTTCACATTATAATTTTTTATTATTTATAAATATTTTACACAAATATTCTTATATGAAGATATTTCGTTACACAAATATTCTTATAAAGATGGTTTTAAAGAAAGGATTGAAAAGTTAAAATAGAAAAATTTGAAAACCACTTTCCACATTTTTTGAAATTTAAGTTTACCCTATGTAAAAGATGGTTTACACAGATAGAGTGTTTGTTATTCTAGGGTTATCAAATTTCAATATGATAAATTTAAAGAGTTAAAAAATAATAATAAAAATAAAAAAACTTATAAAAGAGTGTGTAATTTGTAATTTTTTTAAAAATTTGATGGGTAGTTTGAAAGAGTATAAAAAAAATGCATCTCAATTTTATTAAATATGGAGAGAAAAAATAAATTATAATTATTTAAAAAAAATAAATTAAGATAGATATATTTTAATTTTATTTAGTATAAATTAAAACTATTTTTTATTGGAAAAGAGTTTGACTTTTTGTAACCTAATGAAATGGATTAACAATCCAAATCTGGAGGTATGGAGTGAAAATTCACCAAAAAAAATTGTTTCAAATAGTCAAATTTTACTTGCACACAATGATGTAGTTACAGATAGAGATCATGATTCATGAGATTATATCAACAAGTACAATAACTCTAAATATTATAAACTTTTTTCAACTTAAAAAAATAATAAATATATATTAATTATATTTATTTATTTTTTAATATTTAAAATAAAAAAAATAAAAATTAAAGATTTGAATTTGCCAATAATTTTTATTTTTCTTAATCTACTCTCACTTACACTATAATGTTTAACTTTTCTTCTCAAACTAATCAAAAGGATTTATTAGGTTTAATTTTGCTTCAATTATGTCACAATATCACAATACCAAATTTACAATTGGTCAATGAGGTTTGATGCAAATCTTGAATGAATAAAATTGTAGAAATGCTCTTCAAACACCCTTTTATGGACAGCTTAGCAAAAATACTAAAGAGGTCTGAGTTTGATAGTGAGTTATGATCCTCTTATGTCTCATCATATACCATATATGGTAGCCTAGCAAGAAGGTTGGAGTTACCATATATGGTAGCTTAGCAGGAGGGTTGGTGTTTGACAGTGTGCTATGCCCATCTACACCCCTTTTATGTGGCAGCTCAGGCAGACCAGATCTGATTTTGACCTATCAGTTCTCTGATCCAACCAATTAGATAGATCCAAACCCAAAGCTAGGGTTCTGGTTTCCGTGCAGAGGTTAACCAGATTTTGATGCGCTGGCTTGCCTCAGTACTAGTAATATAATTTTTTTTTAAATTAAGAAGGTAGATTTTTAATAAACATAAAAAAGAAAGAAGAAAGTATTATTTCACAATGATCAAATATGTCAATATCATAGTGAGATTTATTATTAGTATGAAAATAAGGAAAAAATTATTATTTCACAACTCATGATCAGATATGTCAATATCATAGTGAGATTTATTATTAGTATGAATATGATACATATAATTATCACAAGTTAAAAAAGATTCACAATAAAGTAACATGAGTGTATGCGAAAATGCCAACACATCAATTCTAATCAAAATGATTAACAAATCTAAGAATAAAATATATTTATTAAATTAATTTAAATTTATCTTATTTATTTAGCAAATGAACTCCACAATGGGCACATGGATTATTTTTTAATTTTATTTGGCTGCCCAACACTTTCACAACCCTTTGATTTAAAAGGAAAACTTCTTACTTTTTACTTTTACTAATATAATGGTTCATTAATCACATTGTAAAAAACAAAACTCATTATATTACAATGCTCTTTTAACGCATCTTCCTAAAACAAAACACATTATTAAGTCCATGCATGGAACATATGTTTGTCTTGAAATTGTTTCTACAATATATACATTTCTCAAAATTATCATATCAATCTAAAAATTGTTTCTACAATATATACATTTCTAAAAATGATCATATCAATCTAAAAAAAATTATCATATCAATCTAAAAATTGTTTCTACAATATATACATTTCTAAGCCCCTCTACAATATATACATTTCTAAGCCCCTCTAATAGTAAATTCTTACACCAGGTTAAATGACATCACTTTATTTTGATATTCAATTCATTATGTTTAGGATATAAAGAGAATATTAAAGTGAAATGAAATTTTAATAAAATATGTTATACAATATTAAGATTTGTTATAAATATCATATAGCTAATAATTATAAATCAAAAAATAAAAAAAAAATTACAACAAATAACACTCTATTATTGAAATGAAAAAAAGATTATCATATCAATCTAAAAACTTACATTCCAAAATTAACTAAAATTTAATTGATCTATTGCAATCATGAACACCATATGGATTCTTTTTAAATTTTATTAGATTGTCCCACACTTTCACGACTTTTTGATTATGGCAAAGTTCCTTATTCCTAAGCCCCTCTAATGGAAACATGGGAAAGGAGGGTGGAGAATATTAGCATGAGATTACATCTCAATCATGGGATATGTCATAGGAACTATTTAAATCATGAATACCATGAGGAATCTTTCTAAATATGAGTTGCTTTCCATGGAAACATGGAGAAGGAGGGTGGAGAATATTAGCATGAAATCACATCTCAATCATGGGATATGTTATAGGAATTATTTAAAACATGAATAACATAGGGGTGAAATCACGGAGGTGGGTAACACTTTCGTGACAATTGAATCTTCAAAATTTTGAAAAACATTTTTTCGGCTGAACTAATATTATTTTTCGGTCGAACTAGTTTTCGGCCGAAAAGTGGAACGTCAAATCGAACGGTGCAGTGACGACATCCTCGATTTGCATGTAAAAATTTAGTCAGACGAATTTTTTCCATCCAACAATATGTTTTCGACCGAAAGATATTCCGGCCGAACAATTTTTTAGCCGAAAGATTGTTCGGCTGAAATAATGTTTATATATCAACCATACGTCGATTTCGAATGGTTTTCAAACTTTCTTGGCGTTTTAGTGTGTCTGTGTGCATCCGTGAGCGTTTGTGAGGTCGTGAGCGCAGAGGTGTGAGTGTTTGGTGCAGAGGTCTTGTGAGCATTTGGGTGCAATGGTCGTGTTGGCGCAGAGGCCGTTTTGGCGAGCTGTCGGCGAGTTTCAGGTATTTCTCCATCTTTTCATTTTAGTTTTTAATTTTAGATTTTCATTTGTATTTTAGTTTTAGATTTAGTTTTAGTTTTTTATTTTAATTTTTAATTTTAATTTTAGCTTTAGTTTTATTTTTATTTTAATTTTAGTTTTATTTTTAGTTTTCTGCCAAATTTAATTTAGTTTTTTTAAATTAAAATTTAATTAATTAGGAGGTCGAACAGGACAATGTCGTGGGCACACCAACTGCCTGGCCATAGGGCTAGGCCCTCACAGCCAAGTCATAGTCCAGTGGACTGTGACTTGGCCGCGAGGGCCTAGCCTTGTGGCCAGGCAGTTGGGTGCCCACGACATTGCCCTGTTCAAATTAGATTTAGTTTTAGTTTTTTATTTTACTTTTACTTTTACTTTACTTTTAATTTTAATTTTAGTTTTCTACCAAATTTAATTTATTTTTTTAAATTAAAATTTAATTAATTAGGCGGTCGTTCAGGGCAATGCCGTGGGCACCCAACTGCTTGGCCACAGGGCTAGGCCCTCGCAGCCAAGTCAAAGTCCAGTGGACTTTGACTTGGTCGCGAGGGCCTAGCCCTGTGGCCAAGCAGTTGGGTGCCCACGACATTGCCCTGTTCAAATTAGCATGTTTTCTCAAGTTAGCTAGGAAATGTGTTTTCAAATATAATTATATTTCTGTGTTTCCATAATATTTACTTGCGGTATTATGACATTTTAGAAGTGTCAATCCACTTTATTTTGTGAGTATTTTACATAACATAACTTAGTATATACCATAGTCTTGTTCTCAATTTATGCCCATATTACTAAAAGTAAAAATTCAAACATTTATTAGAATTGAACTTGACTTTGAAAGTTAAAGCAAAGCCTTAAAGGCGGTGCACTAACCAACTAAGCCAACACCTCGCTCTTATCCTAAGAGGTAGAGTGATCCTAACAGGTAGAGGAGATCCTAACAACGAGTAGAGGAGATCCTAACAACTAGAGTGATCCTAACAGGTAGAGGAGATCCTAACAACTATTTTTTCAGTCAACCAGAGGTCAATTGACAAAATGTATTGCATGAAAAACCTACTTTAACAGAGGTTATCATGTTCTGGTCCTTTAAAAGACCATCCACCACAGAAACTAGCATTTTGGTGTTCATAAAAGTTTAAAAGAATTGTAACCATTATCTGCATCAGTCAAGTCACGCTAATAAATCATGATGGTGCACTAACAAGAATCTACATTGGTTTCCATTTGACATAACCCATGCAAAGGCATTCCCCAAGTCTAAACTATGCTCTAGAACAACAAATGAAGTAGCCATCAAATATCCATGTCACAATAAAGGCCTCACCAAGATCTAGCTAATTTCTGAAACATAAATTAAGCTTCTATCAGCAATTGATCTTGCTTCAACAACTAAACGAATTATCTATGTTTTGGCCTTCTGCTTTCTTGGCTTATTAATAAATGAATATTCCATAAACATTGATCTGGAACAGTAAACGAAGTAGCCATCACATACACATGTCACTGTAAAGGCCTCACCAAGATCTAGCTAACTTCTGAAACATAAATCAAGCATCTATCAGTAATTGAATTCCAACAAAATTCCTATAAAATTAAAAAAATAATTTCAACTAGAAAATAATTTATCTTGTAAACTTTTAACTTCGAGAAACTTCCACACCCTTTTTAACATCCATTCAACAAATTTTGTCACTTGCATAATTGCATTAATATGTCATCATAGTTCAAACAATGGACATTTCCAACTCGCACCAATGAAGCGATGGTGTCTTACTCAAACAAATTTTCAATAGCTTGTTGAAGTTGATATGATGATGTCTTATTCAAACGAATTTTCAAAAGCGTGTGGAGGTTGATGTTGATATGCTTGGAAAACCAATGTAAATATCGTTGTATATATACAATATGAAAACATTGTGTTAGATGAAGACATCAGTGGTTTGTTTAGATGAAATACTAAAAATATTGACATTATTTTTACAAAAATTACATTTAAGTTGATGTTTAAGGCATTTTTAAAAAAAGTACTTTGATGTTTTTTTTTTATAAATTTTTATATTATTATATAAATATTAATATATAAATATTAATAATATGTAACTTTGTAAAATTGATTGCATACATTGGCATTGGTCTTAACTATTATATACTTTGTTTTTTATACATTTTTAAAACAATGTGATTATACTTAAATTTATACAAGATTTTATTTATGTTGGTACATTTTAATTTTATATACATGTTTAAACCAATGTGATTATTTATATAAGATTTTATTTATGTTGGTTTTTTTTGTTAATTTAATATACATCTTTAAAACAATGTGATTATACCTAAATTTATATAAGATTTTTTTTTGGTTGTTTTTTTGTTATAGATTGTTACATTATTAATATTTGTTAATTATATGTGACTTTGTAAAATGTATTACATACATTGACATTTGTCTCAATTATCATATACATTTTAATTTTATATACATTTTTAAAATAATGGGATTATATCTAAATTTATACAGATTTTATTTTTGTTGGACTTTAAATAACTTCACGCTTCGTTAATATATTTTTAATCCTTATTAGGTCAAGTATTATAGTTTTCACGTGTTTTGACTTTTTCTGAGTGCATTTAATTTTGTATATGTTTTTCATGGTTTTTTAAAAATAGTTATTTATTTTAATTGCAAATTGTGTTTTTATTTTTTTTAATTTATAGTTTTTTATTGGCTTAGAGAATAATTATGAGATTTAATATCCTGGTGGAAGACTTTTGACTTTTTCTGAGTGCATTTAATTTTGTATATGTTTTTCATGGTTTTTTAAAAATAGTTATTTATTTTAATTGCAAACCGTGTTTTTAATTTTTTTAATTTATAGTTTTTTATTGGCTTAGAGAATAATTATGAGATTTAATATCCTGGTGGAAGACTGTATGTTTGAAGTATTTATCAAAGTCCAAAAAATATTTAACAAACTAAAGTTAAATAACTATCATTAAAATAATTCCACTTATTAATGGGTCCGACGTCTCATATTAAATTCTTATTAATTGGTTTGACCTGAAAGTCAGATCACACTTGTCATGACCTTCTATTTCTGCATTTCATCGCTACCTCTCACCACTATCCCTAGATCCTCAAACATGTTATAACCTGTAACTTCCTCCTCTAAGTGCCATAACTTCATCATAGTATTTGTTTCCAATAGCATGACCAATTTCTCATATAAATGAATCCAACGAAGTATGGAACCAGTTGATCCGGATTATTTTCGGCACGAAATGAGAGCGGAGATATAATAAAGAAATGCACAGAGATGTTGCAGATATTCAATAATATAACAGAAATTTATCAGAGATGCAACCATAAACATAGATATACAGTAATACACGATTTCTATTAATCAAAGAAATGTACAGAGACTGTAAAAATACAGAGTGAAAGACTCGCTAGAATGGTGGCAGCTTATCTCTGAGAAGAGATGTGACAACTACTCGCATTCGCAAGAAGATGATTACAATGAGGCTCTGAAGGCCCTTTTACAATAAACAGAGATGCCAAAAGTCCTAGACATCCAAAAACCTAACCCTAGGAGATGAAGCGCCAAAAGTCATATCGGCCCCGTTTGGGTAAGTGAGTACATCAACTTCCCGGGGTCGTAACTT
>SNQJ01S0191832.1:3458-15232 GCA_010110895.2 Picea sitchensis
AAATAATAAAGGAGGGATAAGGGGCATTAACGGGAAAAAATAAGAAGGTAATAAATGAGTTAGGTAGGGAGTAAATGAGGGGGGGAGTCGGTGAAGGAGGAATATGGAGGGAAATGAGGTGTCGAGGAGGTCATTCTACGGGAGGTTGGGGGATGGATTTTGGGAGCTCAGGGATTTGCAGAGAGAAGTGAAATTTTGGGAGTGGGATTGTATCAGTGCACCGGGGTTGCTGGAGGTTTTGGGCACGGGGGCCAGGATATCCATATGATATCCTAGAGATAGGAGGTTACCTAGTTGGCAGGGAGGAACTAGGTTTTGGGCAGTGTTTTGCAGTAGCGGTCAAGGAGGCAAGTGGTGGACAAATGGAGGATTATTAGCAGCAGACTTAGGTATTTATTTAAAATTATGCATTGTTGTATTATGTTAAATTTTTTTATTATTCATTGTAAAATTTAAGTTATGGAAGTTACTATTATGAAGATTATTATGCTGTTATGAAATTACTGTCTTAATTTATTTAGTTTATGAAATAAATTGATGTAAAATCTATTCGGCCCTTACATTTGGTATCAGAGCGTCTTAGTTCAAAATCTTGGCCTTAAGGGCCAAAACTCCAAGCTCTAACTCTAGCCACGCTTAACCTGCAAACAAAACACATAAATTTTAACACAAATATAAAAAACAAATTTACCAAAGTAAAACAAGCTACGTAGGCGAGTTAAGTACAATTGTTTATTTAAAAAAAAAAGTAGATATGGAACAAATGAAGAGCATAATTGAAGATGAACATATTGAAGAACATCAATGACCACTGTAATACACCTATATATATATATATAAACTTTAGAGTCTCCTTCCCTTAGGGTCATTACTATTCATCGTATACATTTATTCCATGTAAATATCACTTTTACATCAATTCATAATATTTTATTTTCAATGGATTACTCGGTTTGTCCATTTTCTCATACTTTTATACAAGTTCATGATATTTTAATTTTAATGGAATACTAGGTTTGTCCATTTTCATATATACCAAGGACTCTTTGCAACAGTTTATAATATTTTATCTTGAAGGGATTACCTATAAAATAATAATATTGTATAATATTGTATTGCAATTGAGTATTATGGATGCATCGCAAGCAAGATTAGCGTTCTAAAATCTGTTTCACTATATTTCTTCCTATTTCATGCGATTTTAATGAACCCTTTGTAGATACCAAATGACGTGCGTACCCAGAAAAAAAATTCATGAGACAATTGCGCATTCAGTCGTTCACTCCTGGATCGTGTGACAGAGAGTCACCATAGTGCGCTTGAAAGAAAATTGCAGCTGTCCATTGAAGTCGACCCTTGTCTTTGTGGAATCCGCATATCCAGAGCCGCCTTCGGGACAGATTCTGGGAGGCCATTGTGTTTCCTTGAAACATTGACTCCATTGACAAATCTATTCAGGAAGATCATTAAGGGCATTCCCAAAACAAATTTAATTAAGCACATTCGACAAGTAAATATTTTTCTCTATGTATGAGACGTATTTTTCAAAGAGAAAGGTACATTCGGCAAGTAAACTTTTAGCTTGACAGAACTTCCTGTGGGAAGTGGCTCTTTTCCATGTTCAAATATCAAGGACATGTATTATCTATAGATTGTGCAGAATAGGAGGATTGGGGTACATAGCAGGAGGATTGGGAGATAGAGGGTGTGTAGGATGGGATAAGAAAACTAATTTTGTGAGCATTATACAAGTTGGATTGCCTACTGTGATGATGACCTAGGTTAAAAATTCAGTAGGTATGCTCCATTCGCCATGATAATAGCATTGAGAAAGTCATTTCGAAGTGTAGGTCTCAACCATGCTCATGCCGAACGAGCAGCGGCTGTAGCAGCAAGGAATGTGAATGCTTATGGCCAAAAGGAAGAAGGGCCCAGTCGATGGTAGGAGCGGAAAGAAGAAAATCCGCAGATGTATTTGATCAGTACTGAGAAGGCTGTGAAATTGGGGGTTAGGAAAGATTTGAAACCCACACCTTCATCTAGAGGTTCGGCTCAGGAATGCCAGAAATGTTTTTAGTCTGGCCATTGGACTTACGAGTTCAAGAACAAGAGAGTTTACATGTCTCCTGCCTCCCGAACACAACAGATCAAAAATCCAAAGCTGAAGATGAGAATTTCAATTCGGTATGAGATGGACAACCCTGGAAATCCTCAAAATGCATTGGATTGCAACCTGGTCTGTCTGATCGATCGGCCCCTCTGAAGCTTGACAATAAGAGAAAAATTACAATTTACAGGAATAACCATGAAATCGTTTCCCTGGAAATTAAATATTCTCAAACAATTTAGGTTTCAACTATTAATGAGCCACTTTTTCAAATCGTCTAAAGTTCCCACCACAAAATCGATTAATCTTAAGAATATCAACAACACAATTTACACAAAGCGTGTAAGACCAATTTCTTAGAACCAAACATTAAATTTTCTCAATATTTTGAGCAAATAATAATAATAATAATAAATCATGGATTTATCGGCAGAAAGAGTTGAGAGGGAGAAATTGTCAGCTAAAATACACAAACTTTTTTTTATTATACAACCATAAACGCTCAAGAGAAATTCATTCCAACATAAAAAGAAAAAAAAATTACAATGGTCCATGCGAAATTATTCAAAGAAACTGTAGAGAATATAGAGAGAACTGTTACTCTACAACTACAGTTCGCGCTCTCTCCTTGCAAATTCTCACTTAGTTGTGAATGGAGTTTCGTTGGAATATAATGATATTGAAATGAAATTTGTGAGGTTGTTTCACACTAGTGCGCATGCTCTTCATTAACTGGCTGGCTAAACATGGCTGAGTAAAAGGGGTTTAAAAGTAGTGGGCGTTTTAAGAATAAAACGGTTCTCAACATGTATTTTGATTTGTTGAAAATGTATTTCTCTCAAAGGCTTTTAACAACTCAAAAACATAGATATAAAACCTATGACATGAGCCTGTAAATGAAAGAGCCGCTGCCACCACAAAAGTCAAGAAACCAGGCCTTTCAGATTTTTCTTTTAGAAATTGTAAAATGGAGGAGAACATACCATAAAAACACTATGGGCATGGATTGGAGGCCCATTTTTGGGAACAAGCTCCACGTCTGGATGCAATTCTTCATGGAACGCCATGACTAACGCTTCTAAAAATCTGTATTGCTCAAGAAGGGCATCCTCCAGCTCTTTCAACTGGTTGAAGGCATGTGTAAGCCCCTTCTAGCTCAGAGAAAATGGATGCCAACGGAAGTGAACATAATGAATGGGAGGAGCGCCCATGTTACAGAATGAAAAAGCATTGCGAGGGAGCGGAGCATTTGCGAAGGAGCCGAGCAACGAGCCTACCGAGAAGGAGGCGGACTAACACGTGGAGCGCATGCAAAATGCATGTAGCTGGGTAAGTCCATTTTAATTTAATTATTTAGCAAATAATTGTATTTACTACTCTTTTCTTTCTACGATATCATTTTAAATATATATATATATATATATATATATATATATATATATATATATATATATATATATATATATATATATATATATATAATAATAAATAAATATTATAGAAATAAATATTAATAAACTAATAAATTATAAATTTAAATCAATAAAAGCGAGATTTTTGATGAGTGTTTAGATAAAATAAAAATAAATAATTAACACAAGTATAGATATTAAAGTTAAAGTTATTGTTGTTACCACAATTATTAAAGTTAATTATCGATATTAAAGTTAAAGCGATTATCAAAATTCAAATTAAAGATTTAATTAAAGTTTTGATTAGTAAGAAGTAAAAGTTAATTAGTTTAATTAAGGTAAAATAGAAGTTAAACTATATTAAAAAGCTAATTAAAAGCCTTTATGTAGTCCATGGGTTTTGAACCCACAACCTACCACCACCAAGCCAAATCCTTGGAAAGAGCCCCAACATAGCCATAATATATTACTTGAGAAAAAAAAATGTATCGTGATTGATTAAGGCGATTGAAGCTTATGGTTAAGTTTAGTCTAGATTATTAGTTTTTAATAAACTAACTGTAACTTACATAGAAGTGGTTGTGGTGGTAGGATTAAACATGAAAATTACATAGCGATGGTGGGCGTAAAGCGTGGATGGCGATTGTGGACAATTATTTAGATGCTATGGTTTAATCCTAATTAATCATTTAAACATGGTAATTATATAACCTTACAACATTTTTTAATGATTAGGTAAATGCTAAAAAAAAGTAGAAATGAAAACATGTTAGCAGTGCTGTGACAAATAAAAGGAAGTTATGAACAATAAATCGACCCATTTCACTTTGGAGGACGGTAGAATATGCCATCATCTTCAATGCATAGCCATCCCGGATCGGGGTTTAAGGTTAAATAAGATTAAAGATCATTAATTATTGCCCATTGTCAATAGGTGTACATATTTCGACTTAATTAAACATAAGGTGAGTCACTTCAATAGTTGTGTATGCAAAAAGTTAAAAAGGTCTTAGACTAGGACAAGTGGGAAGGAGGTGACATATGTACTAGGAGAGTAAGCATAGTGGCGAGTGGTAAGGCTAAGTAGCTGAGGGCAAGGAACAATAGTTCTTTTTAAGTGGGGAGAAATCAGCAGGCGGCTTAATCTAACCTAAAACAGCCAATCCTAATGGAGTAATGTTTGTTCACAGACCAAGTAAAGAAAAACTTATGCTAACCCTATTTCTAAGTTTAAAAATAACACCAACTTGAAAGCGTTCTTGAACTCTTACGACATCTTTGGGTTGATGCCGTTAAAGAAACGCAAAAGGATGGTCAGGGACCTCAAAGGAATTGTCGTCATAAACCTTCATAACACCGCTTGGCGCCACCACCATGTTTCGAACTAGCCTCATATTAGCTCGTTGGAAGCCGACTAGCGAGACTTCAAGGCGACAACCCGGCGGGGACTGAAGTAGGAGACCCCACCGTCAAGAACGGAGGTAATCAAAAGCGTCCAGGGATTGAGGACCTCCACACGAAGACATCACACGAGAATTAAAGAAGATCAAACTTCCGGAGCTTTCTTAGAATTAGTGCTTTAGTGAGCACGTCTGGCGGAAGCATGGTTGGAAGGCAAGACAAGGTTTTTTTCCTTAAGGGAATATGCATCCAACTTTCGAAGAAGATGCATAATTTTTGATTAAAAGAGGCGGTGCTTTGAACTGGTAGAGACTAACTGGAAGACAAGCACCTTACCCAGGACCTGATATCATGGGACCTTTTGAAGGGAGAGGTTTAGGAGGAAATATCTAGGCATACTACTGAAGACAATAAGGTGGGGCATTTTATGCCTTAGTACAGAGAAATAGAATGGTAGAAGAATATGAGATCAGTTTATGGAGGCGGTCCGTATGTTTCCATTATGGACAATGACCAAACGAGGCTGACGCCGTCTATGGATTGAACCCTAAGATAGAGCTATGGTAAGGATGTGGTACCCGTCTTGATGCTTGAGAGGTAGTGGAAAGTAATGGGTATCTGAGGAAGAACACATGAACTTAGCGAGGGGTACAGAGCGAAATTTCCACATGTACAGTTGTGGAAAGGCTGAGGACATTTCTAGGGGAGGGAGCTCAAAGACCCACCGCCATATGGTAAAAATCATCAAGGAGATAATATCTGTGAAAGTTTCAATGGCGTGTCCCCGACATCTTGTACATATTTTAGCCAGCAGACAGGTCGGTGACCATCTCAAGGAACAGCAGTAGGGAAGAATTCGGAAGGAACTCATTTTAGAAATGATCTATAACAGTCTGAAGGTTATGTGGTGGACTTTGTTGGAGAGTGCGAGACCCCATTACGGTCTGGCTACCCGGACTTACAATGGGATTCATGTATAGAAGAAAGATGCCGTGGGGTACCAAAATGCTGACCACTAAGATTTCTGGCTGATTGTATCGCCGGGCGAACATCAATCCCGCGGTGGTGGAGTCATCAGTGAAGCTAAATCATATCAATGTTAAGATTTTGTTTTGATTTTGGTTCGATAGATGTTCATTCACCATCGCATTAGAAAAGAGTGGGTTGGAAGCCTACAGGCATGATGACTTTAAACAAGTCAAGATGGCCGGAAAAACAAAGCGATGGACCTAGTGTTGATAATTGTATAGTAAGCCTAGGAGTGTGCACTACTGCAGGAGTTGAAGTCCTCGTCAACGCTCTTGGGAATGACCTAATCATTGGAATGGATTGGTTAGCAACTCATCAAGCTTTGGTAGATTGTTTGAAAAGAGGGTGCTTTGTGTGATGATGAAGGAAGACCAATAAATATCCAGGGTCATGTATAGAAAATTGTCGTTATGCTTTATATCGCTATGAGTTAGCGATGCTTGAGACAAAGGTAATGGAAAGCTTTATGTAGTGGAAGCCCGGTGAATGAAGGACCCTCATTGAATCGATACTGGTATTATCGGGAAGTTTAGGGATGTTTTACAAAAGCGAGTTACCGAGGTTACCTCTTTGAGAGGGCTATTTTACCAGTGAGCTAAAACACAGTGTGAGGCCAATTTCCAAAACTTCTGTGTCGGATAATGGCCTTTGAACTTTGCCGAGTTACAAATGCGGTTGAAAGGGATTCTTGGACTTAAAGACAATAAGGCCCAGTCAGCCTCTGCAAGGCGTACTTGTAATTTTTGTAAAAGAAGAAGGATGGATCCTTATGACTTTGTATATACTACATCGACTTGAACCGTGCTACAGTGAAAAACCAAATTTCGTCGCGTGAATAGATGGCCTCTTCAATTAGATAGAAGACATGGTGTCTCCAAAGAATCCGATTTAACGTCGAGGTATCATCGTGGGATTAAAGTTAAGGAGTGTGATATCCCAAAAACTGCTTTCTGAACTCGGTTTGGACATTGAGAGTTTGTTGTAGTACCTTCGGATTGACCAATGCTGGCCGTGTTATGAGCCTCATGAATGGCGTATTCGGAAGTGCGTCGATTTGTACAAGTTTTCTGAATGACACATTTCCAAGAATGAAAGAAAATGAGGAACACTGCGAATAGTGTTGTCCTTCCTAAGAAAGAACAAATTGTATGGGGAAGGAAATCAGAAGTTTTCCTTCTTCTAGAAAGAGAGTCACTATTTAGGTCATATCATTTGTGATGAAGGAATCTCTGTGGACCCAGAAAAAGGTAAAAGCCATTATGGAATGTCCAATGCCGAAAAATGCCCATGGTGAGGAGCCTTCATGGGGCTAGTAGTTTATTATTGGATATTTGTGGAAAGATTCTCAAAATAGTGAAACCCATCACCACTTTGCAATACAAGAAATTAGAGGGTATGAATGGATAGAAGAGTGTGAAAGTGCATTCATTGAGCTTAGAGGTTACTAACTAGTGCACCAATTCTGTGAGTGCCGGATATGGAAAAAGGACTTCATGGTATGCATGGATGCCTCGAAGCAAGGGTTGGGGCGTGCTGTCTAGGGATGGAGGGTAGTAACATATCATTAGAAAGGAAGTTAGGAAGAAACACGAAGAGATATCTGTGACTCATGATTTAGAGTTGGCGGTATGTGTGGCTACGAGCTTTGGAGGCACGCACTATGCTTGTTGGTAAACTTTGAGCTCAAAATGGACTATCAAATTTTAAAAGCATCTCTTCACTCAAAGAAACCTGAATGCCAGGCAAAGGTGATGGAGTGAGTTTATGAGGGAATACGATTTTGGTATTTCGTACATCAAGAAAAAGGAAAATGTGGTAGCGGAGGAATGCCTTGAGTAGGAGACCGTGTATCTTCTCATGATAACCTTAAGGTCAATCTAAGAGAACATGTGTTGACATAACTCCTAGGACACAATTGGTATTTAAAGTTTTGCTAAACCTCGAGTGAAAGATTAGACCCAAAGTGAAAAGGAACTGTCACGGAAAGCAGATGGGTATTAGATATCCCGAGGAAGAAGATGTACATCACCGAGAATAGAGGATATTTGAAGCATCATCTTGAAGGAAGCCCATAGGCACTTTATTGTGTGCATCAGGTGTGAAGAAGATGTACGCAGATATGAATCTATATTCGAAGCATCATACTGAAGGAAGCCCATAGAGCACTTTATTGTGTGCATCTGGGTGTGAAGAAGATGTACGTAGATATGAGGAATCTCTTCTTTTGGGTAGGCATGAAGCGCGATGTAGTCCATTTCGTCGCCAAATGCGTAGAGTGTCAACAAGTGAAAGCCGACCACCATCACCCGACAGGCCTGCTACAACCACATGATGTTCCTATGTCCAAGTGGGAAGTCATCTCTATGGATTTTGTTGTGGGGTTGCCGCTCACATCCCATAGACACAATGCCATTCTTATGATAGTGGATAAGTTAACCAAGAGTGCTCATTTCATTCCGGTTAGAGACACTTATGATGTCACTGATGTGGAACGTGTGTTTATAAGCGAGGTTATCCATTTGCACGGGATACCTAAGAAGATCATTTTAGATAGGGACTCCAGATTCACTTCTAGGTTTTGGAAAAGTTTACAGTCAGCGTTGGGGACTCAGTTGAACTTAAGCACAGCTTATCATCCTAAAATAGATGGGCAGACTGAGAGAGTAAATCGAGTCATGGAATACATGCTTAGGATGTATGTAATGGATAATCAGACCCAGTGGGATAAGTACCTACCTTTAGTAGAGTTTGCCTACAATAACAGTTATCATAGTTCCATTGGAATGCCACCCTATGAAGCTTTGTATGGGAGGCCATGCAGAATTCCATTGAGTTGGGATAGAATAGAAGACCGAGTAACAGTTAGGCCAGAATTGATTCAAGAAATGGAGGAACAGGTGATTCAGATTAGGCAGAGACTAAAGGAAGCATAGGATAGGCAGAAAAGTTATGTGGATGCACATAGGACTGACTGAAGTTATGAAGTGGGAGACTAGGTTTTCATTCGTATCAGGCCTAATAAGAGTACCATATGATTCGGGAAGGGGAAAAAGTTGTCACCTCAGTTTATAGGACCATTCAGGATCCAAGAGAAGATTGGTCATGTTGCCTATCGTCTCGTACTGCCACCCCACTTGCATAAAAATCATAATGTATTTCATGTATCTGTTTTATGTCATTATGTTGTTGATGAATCACATAAACTAAATTGGAAGGAATTGTAGGTATCAGACGTGGGAACCCTCATGGTATAACCATTACGCATATTGGACCGTAGAGTCTGACAACTCAGGAACCGTCTGGTAGACCAAGTTAAGGTCCAGTGGGACAAGTGTTGTAGGAAAATCTCCCTGCGGACAGGTAGATTGCCTCTAAGAGCTTGAACCTAACTCTAGACAGAAAATTCTTAACATGGGCACTGACTTCCTTTCAAATCTATCTAAGCTAACACATGAGAAAGAAGGATGACAAAAGTACCTCTTTATCGACGTTTGTCCCTGCACGCTCCTAGTTGTGCTTCGATCCCTTTGCCTCTCACTGGATCCTGTGGAAAAACAAGATAGGACCACTTCCTACTCTATTGATATTAGTTTGAAAATGGATCTATCAATTAACAATAAGTTCATGTGACATTATACACAAACTAGAAAGAAACAGGCCAAGCATGTCATATTGATGAGAATAACAACAACAATACTTACAATCGTAGATGCGAATGCAACAACTTCGTCGAGTCCTCTTCGTCTAACCCTTTCCTAAAAGATCCACAACCTAGACCACAAAAGCTTCCCTGATCACTCTCCTTTGGCTGACTATGAGTTTCCTCCAAGATCATAAGTTTCATATCTTCAGTTCTTCCCCCTTTCCACCATCATAGAGCCTTCTTATATAGGTTAAGAGGAGCTTAACATCTTGAGTTATCTTTAGAACAAGTTGGGAACCTTCTCCTTAGATCAGGGATCTCTTGATGAAACCAAGAATTTGAACACAACTACCTCCTAATCTCGAAAGAGCCTCCTCTTATTCTCCTCAATGGGCCAACTACTGCCTCAGATTAGGCAGCGCTCCTTTAGAAGGGGCATCAGAGCGCTGTAGCGCTCCCTGGTAAGCTTATGGGGAGTGTCAGCGCCTTCAATATGAGCAAATCTCCTTCAGAGGGGGATGGGGAGCATTATAACGCTCCCTGAAGCCTTGTAGGGGAGCGCTAGCGCTTCTAGGGATGAAATAGGGGAGCGCTCCTCCTCAAAACCTTTGTTTCAGGGCCCTCTTCAGGTGTCAAGAGTTATTTGACTTCAGTAAACCAATTCTCCTTCTTCAAATCAAGCATATGAGATGTTATAAGTGTCTCCTTAGTGTTGTTTGACATGGCAGTATGTCTGAACATCATTTGTGACACTTGTGACCAACATGCGACACTTGCGAAAGTTGTAAAGAAGATGCGACACTTACGACGATTGAGAGGAACATGCGACACTTATCCAGCTGAGTAATTTTGACGTGTAACAGAATGCCCCCAAAAGTATGAAGTTAGAAGATGCCAACTGATAACTGAAATACTTTGTAGACGTCCAACCTAGGGTATAGACTCGAAGAACCTGACAGAAGCTGCACACAAACATCCAACAAGTATCATGACATATTTCAAAACCCAAGGTAGGCATACCTATGCTTGGGTGATCAAGACTGAGCAGGATATGGCCGGCATATAATACACTGCGGATCCATAATTGTATTGATAAAAAGGTATAGCCACCAAATATACAATGTGGATCTATACTCTGATGACTCGGACTGATCTTAGCCACGAAGAATACACAGTGGATCTACGAGATGACAAGACATAGCCATGATCAATACAAAGTGGATCTATGTAACAATGTATGTGTTTTTTGTCCAATGGAAATTCCTTCGCAGATTGGGCAAAGCATATATCAAAGTGATCACTCAACCCAGGGTCTTCTTACCAATCCCAACATGGTACGATTCCAACCATGTGAATATATGTCTTGATGTCGAACACGGTAGAAACCACTTGATTACCTGTCAATAGTGTGAACCGTTAACAAGTGCGAGGGAGATCACCATTAATTTCAATGATTCCCAAGGTACCCTAGTACATTCCAGCGAATGTGAATAGATGAGCTGAGGTCAAACATCCGCGGAATCATTCGATCATAGGTCAATGATGTAAACCCACTATCGAATGTGAGGAGGCCTGCCATTGAGGCATGCAGGTCCCAAAGTACTAACTAGTTTCTAAGTCTGATTCCTGGATAATGTGTTGGAGTCGACAGGAACAGACTCGTCGAGGGAGGGCCTTGATGTATCCCCCAACAACGACATGAAATGGACATGGAGATATGTTTGGTAGATTAAATGGACATGGACTGACATAGGTTTTGAGGCAAGATACTTAGGATGGATGACTCTCGAGGCGGATACTTCCCTTGAACACTGGGGCACTACAGAAAAACATGACATGGACCAAAACTATGAAATGGATACTATGACTTGCGTCGGGTGACCCAAAGGAGTGAAAGGAACTCGGAGGATTGGCTCAGTGCAGAGGTTCAGCGGATCATGACATATGCAAAGTGACAAAGTGCCGTGTTCAAGGGTGACTCTCAGAAATGTTGGATGATGTTCTCAAGAGACTGCTTGGCTTGCTCCTTTCAATTTTTCCCCCATCCAGATAGATGAGTACCTGTTGTGGGGTATTCTACCCTACGGACTAACAAGCTAGGGCTTTAAACTTGTACGCAGATCATGACCCTTCATAAGCTACTTTTAACCTTCTACCCTGAATCTAAACCCCTTTTGTTTAA
>SNQJ01S0191833.1:0-10454 GCA_010110895.2 Picea sitchensis
ATTACTTTAACCATGTATTATTAATGTATTATTTTATTAGAGTATTAATAATGTATCAATTAATTAATGATGTGTCAATTAATTAATACATAACAATATTAATGTATTAACACTTTAATATGTTGCATTATACATTAATGTATCAATACTTTAATTTATACATTACACGGATGTAATAATGTATTGTTAATGTATTAATACTTTAGTAATGTTTTTTTAAATACATTAAGGTCAGTGTATTACTACTATATTAACTTATTATTAATGTATTAATACTTTAGTAATCTATTTATTAATGCATTTAATGTATTTATTGATGTATTTAATATATTATTAATGTATTACTTTAATAGTGTATTAATACTTTAGCAATGTATTAATTAATAATATAATAATGTATAAATTAATTATTACAATACATAACTAATGTATCAATCAATTAATACATTACTTTACACACTAATGTAAATTAATACTTTAATTTATACATTAAATATTTTTTAAATAAAAGAGTATTGTATTACCTTGCTTTGTCAAAAATCACACATGTGTGAGTATACACTAGAGCATGCCACATGTTCCGCCATAGAAGTGGAAACCATAATGTGTGGACACTATTGTTTATAAACCTTAAAGAGACAACTGCCAAAAACATGGGGACTTACCACCTATTTTTCCACAAGCATGGAAACCAAAACAAATGGTGAACTAAGTGCCCCGACCAACTACTGAACCAGAACCAGAGTTTGTGATGCACAAAATACTTAACACTAAGACCAGAGAAAAACCTTGTAAGATCACTAAACATGAGGTGAACTCGGGCGTCCATATTGGCGAAGTCGGAAGATGGAAGTCTTACAACAAGTCGGGCATCGAATTTTCACAGGCTCGCTTGAAAGGGAGTCATACAAGACGTCCAAGTGCTTTCTAAGGGTGAGTTGATTGTGTTGTTGCTCTACCAAATCCTTGTGCATCTCGGAAATCAAGACCAGTTTGTCTTCCATGAGCCTGCAAGAGATGGGAGTTGGGTGAGCATGCTCTTCAGCGTCATCTTCTTTCCATCATTCATCTCAGTTTGTTTGGGGGTCCTCTTCCATGGTAGTAGCGGAAAAATCCTTAGAAGCAGTAGAATCCATAGCAATGTCCTATTCCATAGTAGTACCAAAATTGTTTCCCAAGTTCTTCTTGTGAAGAGGGCTTTCCTCTTCCACAATGCAGCATGTCTTGGCTGTCTCCTGGAAAATCAACGGGGTGGTGGTCCAAGTGGCCAACCATTGTTCCAAGGTGGTCGTCGGAAAAAAGGCAGAATTTCCTCCCAGTTGGGTAGAATTTCATCTTCCATCGGACAACCTCCGTGGATACCCATTGTGTTTGATGGAAGGGGTTTCCGTTGAGCCGCCTCATGCCAATTTTGATCAGATGAGGGTGAGTGGTCTGAACTGTCGCTTGGGATGAGAGAGATAGAGGTTGTTCTCGGGCATTTGTGCCTGCCAAACTGACTATAATAGGTTGTCCCTCATCGATACTTAGCTCTCTCGTGAGGCATGGCTAAGCAGAGTGCAGGGCGAATGGAATCAACACTGGTGTGAGCATGAGACAGAGGATGGAAAGCCAGGGCGTGAATCAAAGACAACATAATTAGACCGTGAATTGTGGTCGAATGCCCAATATAGGACCCCCCACAGGATGATAAGAGCAAGAGGATGGAGGTGTTGACGGCTCTAGTATCCATAAGTGCAGTAGTAATGGCCATTCGTTGTATTGTATTGGTGCTGAGAAGATGAACCTTAATCTCCATTAAGGCCCAGTGCACTAAGACTTGGCAGAAGTGAAAGATAGACATCACGACTGGACAAGGGAGGAGGGTTGATTCAAATTTATGCAGGAACGCAACAAAATACACAAATAACCATGAATACAAAGATGCAGCAGAAATAACACTTCATTTCATTAATATCAAAGAACTGAAATTTGTTTACACACAGAATAGAAACTAAACTAGCTAGGGCTCTGGTACCTTATCTCTGAGAAGAGATGTGGTGTCTACATGCCTCTGAACTCTATGTACCAATGAGGCTCAAAGGCCTATCTATTATTGAGAAACAATGGAAACCCTAAACATCCAAAAAACCTAACCCTAGGAGATGAAACGCTAGAATATGGGCCCCGTCGTGGTAAATTGGTACCTCAATTTCCCAGGGTCATAACTTTGGCATACTATCTTTGTTTGACGCATATGATACATCGTTAGAAAGATATATCCGAGGAATACAATTGTTGGGAAAAGAAAATAATTATGAGATCAAATGGACCATGCCCAAAAAACGTCATTTAGGGCCTCAAAACGGCTCCGGAAGTTCAGGACCCAAAAAACTGCCAAAAATAGTAATTTGTGCTACAATTAAGGAAACTGAAAAAATGAAAGAAAAAATGGTGGGGGTCCAAGTTTAATAGTTGGGTGGACACCAATATCCACCTGGATCATTCCTCCCCCTTAGGAAGCAATGGTCCCCATTGCGTTGAGTTCCTAGAAACTTTTGCTGAACTTGGTCCCTCGTGAGCCACTTGCCTTGGTGAAGGAGTTGGCCTACTTTGACAAATCTATATAGTTGGATCCTCTGAGGGTAGGTGTTCCTTATCTGTGTGTCCATAATATTATCAGTTGTGTCTTTCTCCATACAGTATAGGTTTAACTTTGTTGGTGTGAGTTGTTTTGTCATGTCAGATCTGTCTAGTAGACATGGAAAGTAAGGCCGAAGCTGGTCCACATTGAACACTGGGTGAAGACCAAGGAATGGTGGGATACTGAGCTCGAAGGAATTATTCCCTATAGCCTTGGTTTTTGTGTATGTCCCATATTGAAGCGGGCGAAGCTTGAGATGGGTTCCAGTGAGGCGCTCCTTCTACAAATGTAGCCACACTTTGTCACCCACCTAGAATTTGTGTTGCACCAGAGGTTGATTATGTTGTTGCTTGTAATTAGCATTGGCTCTGTCCAATATGTCATGCACTTGTTGGAGAATGTGTTGATTTCACTCAATGAAGTTTTTCTCCTTGGCAGCTTCAGAATGGACATGAGCCGAATCAACTTGAGTAGTTGCCAATGGTATGTCTGCGTCAATGGGACATAGTGGCTGGAATCCCAAACCCACTTGAAAGGGGTTGTGGTTGGTTGAGTTGTGGAGGGCCTGTTTATAGCTATGTTGTACATAGGGGAGGATCTCATCCCATGTGTGTGGATTCTTTGAGTTGTACATGTGTAAAATGTGTATGATCATCCTGTTGATGACCTTTGTTTGGCCATCAGTTTGGGGATGGAAAGTTGTGGACTTGGTGAGCTTGGTGTCCAACATTGACTAGAGGTTGGACCAAAATGTACTGAGGAACCTAATGTCCCGATATGAGATGGTAAACTGTGGGATCCCAAAGTGTAGCCTCACTCGTTCAAAGAAGAGTTTAACAGTGGCTTTTGTTGTGATAATCTTCTTGCAGGCCGACATAATGGCCATCTTCAAGAATCTGTCGATGACCACGAAAATACAGTGGTTTCCATTATTAGTAGAAGGAAGGCCCGACATGTAATCCATGGATATGGATTCCCAAGGTTGACCAGGGGTAGGCAATAGAGTATAGAGGCCTTGCTTCTTAATGGTCGGTTTGGAAATGGTGCAGGTAGTGCAGGATCTGATGTACTTCTCGACATCCTGTCGAAGGTTTGGCCAATAGAAATACTTTTGCAGTACTGCTACTATTTTATCGACCCTGAAATTCCTAGTGACCCAACTATAGTGTGCTTCCCAAATCATCTTGGCACGCTCGCTTGAAGGAACACAAAGGTGTCCCAGGTGACATAGTAGTGCATCCAGGAGGTGAAAATTTAGAACTTGGTTACCCTAGAGGAGCGTCTTGTATGTGTGGCTGAAATATGGATCACTCTTGTAGAGAAGTGGCTAATCAGAAGTCTCGTTCCCACAAGAGTTGAGCACGGTGGTTATCGCAACGATCGTTGGTCGGCTGAGGCAGTCTGCAACATTATTGGTGCTTCCCTTCTTGTACTTGATGTTCAAATGAAATTGTTGCATATATGTGGACAACCTTGGATGGCGATCGTTCTGCAACTTCCCTTTTATCTGTATGAACTACAGGGATCGATGGTCTCTATGGATAATTTTTTCCTTCCCCAATATGTAATGCTTCCACTGTCGGCAAATCTGCACAATGGAATACATTTCTTTTTCATAAGTGGGATACGTTTAGACTGTGTCGAATAGTGTCGCACTGTGATATGCCATTGGATGCCCATATTGAGTAAGAACTGCCCCAATAACATAGTTAGAGGCATCTCTCTCGATCTTGAATGGTTGTTGCAAGTCTGGTAATGTGAGCACTGGGGCGCAACAGAGGCTATGTTTCAATTCTGTGAATGCCTTCTATTGAGATTCCGACCAAAAGAATTTTTCTTTCACTCCTCCCTTGGTGACTTAACTCAAGGGCCAAGTGATATGAGAGAATCCCAACACGAACCTGCAGTAGAAATTAGCAAGACCCAGAAAGCTTCAAATCTCTGTTAGAGTGGTCGGGGTTGGGAAATCCTGGGTGACTTGGATCTTGGTTGGATCCACATGCACCCCATGCTCATCAATAATTTATCCCAGATATTGACCCTGGGTCATGCCAAAAGTGCACTTCTCCAAATTGGCACACAACTTGTGTTTCCGCAGTGTTTGGAGGACCTGTCAGATGTGGTGGAGGTGCTCTTCCAAATTCTGGCTGAAGATCAGGATGTCATCCAAGTACACTACTACAAATGAGTTGGTGAATGGCCCCAATATGTCGTTCATTAGCCTCATGAAGGTTGTGGGAGCCTTTGTCAACCCGAAAGACGTGACCAACCATTCTAAAAGGCCCTCCTTGGCTTTGAAGGAAGTCTTCCACACATCATACGGTTTGGTTGGTACCTGGTGATACTCGGAATTCAAGTCGATCTTGCTGAAATATTTCACCCCTTTGAGTTGGTCCAGAAGGTCATCAATCTGTGGGATCTGGTACCTGTTCTAGACGGTGATCTTGTTCACCGCACGATTTTCAATACAAAGTCTCCAAGTCCCATCCTTCTTTTGCACCAACACGATTAGGATCCCAAAAGGCGATGAACTTGGCCAGATGTGACCTTTCTGCATTAGCTCCTGAATCTATCTCTTGATTTCATCATTCTCTTGAACAGAGCACCGATACATCGGTCCATTGGGAAGTGACGTACCTAGGGTCAGATCGATGGGGTGCTTCACCTGACAGTGCAGAGGCACCCCTGCAGGTGAGGTAAAGATGTCCCGATACTCCTCCGCGACCTTGACCATTTGTTTTTGTCATGCGGAGGAGCCTTGTCTAGAGGTCGTGGCCATAGTCTTCTTCTTTCCCTAAGGGCGGATCATCAGGAAAACAAATTTCTCAATTTTGGAAATGATCTTACTGTATTGTTTTGTAGTAACCAAAGAGATAGCGACAGGCGGTGGTACCTCTGGTATCATGTACAACTTATTTCCCAAGCTAATAATAACAGCGCGAGGCTACGACTCATACACAACATGTCGCTTCCACAAGTATGGTTGGCCTAATAATACATCAGAAACATCAAGAGGAGAAATTTCACATAATACCTCATCGGTGAAGGGCTTGATGTTGTAGGGAAGGAGACATTGTTGGATGACATGGAGATCTCATCCTTAGTGAAGCCACCCGATGGTGTACAGTTGTGGGTGTGCGGTGTTCAACAGGCCTAAATGCTTCATGACCTCTGTTGAAATGAGGTTCTTTTGGCTCCTGTTGTCGACGATGAACTGTAGCGAGGAACCCTTTACCCACATATGGGAGTGGAAGAGACGCTCCTCCTCTAGATATTCTGGTTCTTTCTTTTGGATCTTCGTGGTGGAAACGGTGGTGTTGGGCTCCACATTGATAATATGCTTCCCTCTATCATTCCCCTTCTTGGGTTCTCATTCAATGTTAGAGCATGCATTTGATTCAAAAGCCCTCATCTCGGCCACCAATGATTGTTTGGCCCGACACTCACTTGTGTTGTGAGTGGAGCTCTTATGGAAATCACAACACTGTCCCGTGACCTTCTTCGGCTTCGTGGTGTTGTTCTTTGCTTGTGGCTTTAACAGGTTGTCTTGAGCTGCCATGCCTTGGCTTTGTTCTTTGCTCTGTGGTTGGGGGCACCTTTCGCTTGCTTTTGATTTGCAGATCAAAAGTATCGCTTCTTTTGTTTGAATTTCTTCTCAATTTTGATAGCATATTGGTATGTCATACCAAGTGAGGAGATGTTGAGGAACTCCATTTCCTCTTGAATGTATCTGTGTAGACAACTGAGATACTTCAACAACAAATGTTTCTCTGAATCTTTGATACCCAACTTTGTGTGCAGGGTATGGAATAGATTCGTTAGCTCATGCACATCTTGATCCCTTTGTTGTCGTAGCATAGTCCATTGTATGTACTTGTCCTCATAGCTCCCCATGGGATAATATTGTTCCATGATGGTGTCTCGAAAATAATTCCAAGTGGGTATGGCAGAGAACATGGAGGGTTCCTTCTCGTCCTTTTTCTCATAGTAGGTTTCCAACCAGTCCTTGACATGGGGAGTGACTTTGAGCAGTGAAAAAATAATCTTCTCCCGGTCGGAAAGGTCATGAACCGAGAAATATCCTTCTAATAGATTCAACCATCTATCTACAACGTCTGCGTCTATTTGACCATCAAATATGGGAATGTCAAAGTTTACTTGTACCTTAAAAGGGGTTGCGCCTCCAGAGTGGTTATTGGATGCAGATGCGCCGCCAGTGGGCAATCGTTGAAGGATCTGGGCGAAATTATCCATCATCGCGTTCCTTTGTTTTTCAAGGGCCTCCTCGAGCAATATTTTGATAGGATCTCGTGCTCCTTCGACTTTCTTTTCATCCCCCATGGTCGGTCGTCGAGGTTTGTGAGGCTGATCTTACAAAGGTTCATCCAGATCGAGCCCTAACTCCTTATACCCCGACCTCATTTGGGACATGCAAAGAAGGATCGAAAAGGAGCATACTGCTCTGATACCACTAATCTGAATTTATGCAGGAACAAAACAGAATACACAAATAACCATGAATACAAAGATGTAGCGGAAATAACACTTCATTTCATTAATATCAAATAACTGAAATTTGTTTACAAACAGAATAGAAAATAAACTAGCTAGGGCGTTGGTAGCTTATCTCTAAAAAGAGATGTGGCGGCTACAGGCCTCTGAACTCTGTGTACCAATGAGGCTCGAAGGCCTATCTATTATTGAGAAACAATGGAAACCCTAAACATCTAAAAAACCTAACCCTAGGAGATGAAACAACAGAATATGGGCCTCGTCGAGGTAAATTGGTACCTCAATTTCCCGGGGTTGTAACTTTGGCATACTGTCTTCGTTTGACACATATGATACATCGTTAGAAATATCTATCTGAGGACTACAATTGTTGGTAGAACATTTCACATTTATATTTGACCATGCCCAAAAAACGTCGTTTAGGGTCTCAAAATGGCTCCAGAAGTTCAGGACTCGAAAAACTGCCAAAAATAGTAAATTGTGCTACAATTAAGGAAAATGAAAAACTGAAAGAAACATGGTGGGGGTCCAAGTGGAATAGGAGGGTGGCCACCAATATCCACCTGGATCAAGAATGGCGACGAGGGGCCTTAACTACCCTCGTATCCACCCTAGCTCTTGACATGTGTGCTCCATGTGTCACCCCATTCGGGGAATTTATACATTACATTAATACATTAATGTATTATGACATTATTAATGCATCAATAATGTTACATTATATTATTAATGTATCAATCAATCACTCAATGGATACTTTAATGTATTAATAATAATCTATTTTTAAGGTCACGACCAAGCGTGGGGAAAAGGGACCCCCTCCGCTGAGATTTGACTAGTAAAGTCTACGAAGATATACATACCCTACCCCCTCTCGATTTGAACTTGTGACCTCTTAAGAGGAAACGCATGTTCTTAACCATTAGGCCCACTCAGACTGCAATGTATTAATAATTTAATATGTTACAAGATACACTTTAATTTATACATTACTAAATACATTAAAACCAATTAATTACTACTTTATTAGTGTATTAATATTTTAGTAATATATTTAATATATTATTAATGTATTATTTTATTAGTGTATTAATATTTTATCAATGTATTAATTAATAATAAATTAATGTATCAATTAATTAATACATTACAATACATCAATCAATTAATAAATTACATTATACATGTAAATTAATATTTTAATTTCCACATATATTTATACAGTATTGTTATTATATATTACATTAATATAATAATTGATTAATACATTAATTAATTATGTATTAATATATTAATGATGGATTAACTAACAACCACCACTTCAATTCATATATTATATTATCTATATTTTTATAATTAATTCATTTTTAAATTAGAAATTAATTATTTTCTAAAACATATATTTTTATTCACTATCATCTAACCAGGAAAATATTGATGTGACTTACCTTGTCCTTAAAAATAAATTATTATTATTATTATTAAATCATCACAATCATATAAACACCAATCACAATCCCAAAATATTGTATGTTGACCATAATATATTTTAATGCTATATATTTATATTTGACCGTTTATAAATAAAAAGTTTTGATAATTTTCTAAAACATATAATTTAGTTAACCAATATTTAACTTAAAAAAATATTCAACAATCACATCTCTTCATTAATATATAAAAAGCGATCACAAACTATTCTTAATATTATAAAAAACTCCGAGAGTATCTTACACTACTAACTCATGGACAATACAATGTAAACCCAAAACATCAAATGACACTACATACATCTTCGGGAAGAGCGTTTCTTAATGCAACGATATCGGTGCTAATTCCGGCTCCCCTCGCCCATCTCATTCTTAAATAGATCCAACCTGGACGTATCATCAGTTTAGTTCTGTAATATTTGTATAAAATATCTACACATTCTCATTCTTCCGCACATGCATTCCAGGGTTTCACACGCATAAATTTAGAGAGAAAAACCCCTTTTACGCTACCAATGATGTCCCGACTCCCAACGAATTTCATAGAATTGTTAGTTTGACTTCATTTACAAGACTATATTTTCACGCTTCTGAATTCCAACTCTCCTAAACGTAGAAGCCGAAAGCAGGTCTGGAATTTCAAATTTACATTACGTGTCAAGTGTAAATTTGATGACAGGGGTTTGTTTTTCATACCGGTCATTTTACGTTTTATGTAGATTTACAAGTGTCAATTTTTTTTTTATGTTACATGTTAATTTTATCTTAAACAGTGTGTACTATTCAGGGTTTATCACATGGAGTACCCGACCTCAATTCTGCACTCAGTTTACACAACCCTGTTTTACTGAAGGAACCATAAAACTTTATGAATTAAATAAGGATCGGTGTTTTGGGTTTGATTAGCAGACTAGCACAACCATTTAGACAGGCCATATTAACACCTGAACCTGGAAATATTACATTTTAAAACACCACCAATCCAAGGGCAGCTAGAAACTACTGTATGCAGACTTTCCAAGCCACGGTGCCATTGTGGGTGTCTAATAAGCACAGAACCCCGAGCTTCACCAGCTGAAAATCTAAAAAAATGTATGGAAATCATGTGGCTCCAGGCAGGCTTGCTGATTGGAGAAGAATCCTACTTTGTTCACTGATTGCGGTACAATTAAAAGGAAAAAACCTCTGAAATACTGATTGGAGAAGAATCCTACTTTGTTCACTGATTGCGGTACAATTAAAAGGAAAAAACCTCTGAAATACAATGTTCTCATACAGATCCCAAATCCTAAAGAGCTATTTAAGGAGCTAGGACCGCACCTGATTATTTGGGAGGGTCTCGCTATGGAGCCGCTGTTTCGAGCTCTTGCGTTGAATCATAGCCCTTCCTTGAATACAAAACAAGATTAAAAAGCTTAAAAGCAGAGAAAACAGCAGCACTATTCATCATGTGCAAGTTAAAAGAAAACAAAATAAACTGCTTGGGTTTGTTCCTCCTACTCACATTAATACTAAAAGATCTATCTTTACATACATGTGTATAAACAAGGATAAATGAGTATCAGGCCTATGCCAAAACAAGCAGAAACTAATCCAAACACTGATGAAAACAAAAACGAATCCCAAAAACTCACCAAAAAATGATGAATGAGGTGAGGCTTGAGCCACCATGAACTGCAATGCGATGGAAAAGATTGCATGGATGTAAAGCAACCGCAGTAACTTCATTACCGAACAATAGAGGGTTGAGCATGAGACCAACACGTTGGGGAACACAACCCGGCTGCTCTGCTGCTGATATTATTATTACTAGAACAGTTCAGACAGCT
>SNQJ01S0191835.1:0-10026 GCA_010110895.2 Picea sitchensis
CATGCAGTTCGAAAAATTTATGTGGTTTAGCTCAGTTGGATGTTGAGTATGTTATAGTATGTTGAGCAAGGAATAAAAGTGTTTTCTAGAGTATCATGGCCCGACCTTTGCTCATCCTTTACCCATTCCTGAGTGGAAATGGGAAGTTGTAACAATGGATTTCATCACCAAACAACCCAGAACAGACAAGGAGCATGATTCTATCATGGTAGTGCTGGATAAGATTACTAAAGATGCCCATTTTATTCCAGTTAAGCTCACTCACAAGGCAACCAACATTTTGATATTTATATGAGATAAATTGCTCGATTACATGGCATACGCAAGACAATTGTGTCTGACAGAGATCCAAAATTTACCTCAAAATTTAGGAAAGGATTATTTAATGGATTTAGAACAAATTTAAATTTTAGTACAAATTATCATCCAGAATCAGATGGACAAATAGAGAGGGTGAATCAAGTGATTGAGGATATGTTGAGGATGTATGTGATGGATAAACCATCAAAATGGGAAGACTACCTACACTTAGTAGAGTTTTCTTATAACAATGGATATGAAACATCTCTAAAGATGAGCCCATTTGAGGCACTTTATGGTAGAAAGTGCAACACACCGATAAGTTGGAATAACCCAACAGATAGAGAAATGGTTGGGCCATATTTACTCAGTGAAATGGAGGAGAAAATGTTGAAAATAAAACAAAATTTAAAGGCTGACCAAGACAAGAAGAAAATTTATGCTGATAAGGGAAGAACTCACAGGGAATTTAAAGTTGTGGACCATGTATTCTTGAAAGTGAAGGCCAACAAAAGTTCCTTGAAGTTGGGAAATTGTTCAAAGTTGGCAGCTCGCTATTGTGGGCCATTTGAAATCCTAGAGAGGATTGGTCCAGTAGCTTATATGATTGCATTTCCTACATCTATGTCTGTTCATAATGTATTCCATGTATCATTTCTTAAGAAATATATACCTGATGCTATTCATGTTATTGATTGGAATGTGATTCAGGTGGAGAAAGAAGGCGCTTTTCAAGTGCATCTAGTATGCATTCTGGACTGGAAAATCAAAAAGATCCAGAATCGAACCATAGGGATTGTAAAGGTCCAATGGACCTGGTATGGTCTTGAGGACGCTACTTGGGAGCATCAGGATGCAATGTGGGAAAAATACCCACATCTTTTTTAGCTTTTTTGAAAATTTTGGTGTATATGTGTACATAATGCACCGAGGACAGTGCATAAATAGAGGGAGGGGATTGTAATACCCCTAAGCCGAGCCAAATTGTAAATGTAAAATGCAAATGTACTTAAGTTGGTGAGTTGTTTGATATCATTTTTGTGTCCACATTTCATGGCATAGTGTGTGCATGTACTGTGCACTAAAATGATGAAGTGTGCACATTCCATGATACCGCGTGCAACAACTTAAGTGCACGTGATTTTGAGGCCAGGGAGCCTTTGTGTATATATTGTGTTTTATAGGCTGGTGAGACAGATTTGTGATGATTAGGCTGAAGAGCCTAGATGTTAAAGGCCAGTGAGCCTATTTTTTTATATGTCTCATCATTAATATAAAATACATCGTTGCGCATAGACCAACCATGACAAAATAGTATGGGGGACTAAAATCCACTAGTTAGGGAAAGGGGGGGCTAAAATTTAAGGAAAAGGGGCTAAGCTAGGGAGCTTAAGCCAAAAAGGAATATTAAATTAATATTCCTTAAAGTATAAAGTATGGATAATTATTTTATTCTAAGTTCTAAGGATGGGGACAAGTGGGCCAAAGTAGCTCCCAACATGACAAGTGTCAAGTTGGGAACATTCATACATATTGTTTGGAATTAGTTCATTCCTTCCATCATTCAGTCATCCATGGAATCATTCACTCACTTAGCCAGTTGTCCTCTGTACCTCCCTGTACCTGTATTCGTACTTGAACCAATACCATATATGCACCCATACCTGTTTGTGTAGCTATTTAGCTTGGGAGTTGGACTGAAGAAGCGGGTTGTCAAGCCCGTGGGATATTGAAGAGGTGGGTTTTCAGGACCGTGATAAATATCTAGGTGAGAGATTTGTTGGGAATTGATTTCCTGAAGGTGCTAAACTACAACTACAGGGCTCTGAGACTTCTTGTCCGACCTATTGTTGAAGCCTGGAAAGAAGTGGGGCAGCGAAAGGACTGTTGAGTAGAGAAGGGGCACACTTCTTGGGGTGGGATAGGCATGTGGGGAATGAGGGACTGTAGGTTGTTAGTTTGAGTTGGCACCTGTGATAGAGTCTTTCCTATTTTCTATGATCCATTAGCCTAGTTAGGAATCCCTTTACCTGGGTGGAGTTTAGTCCCAGCTCGAGGGTGACCCACTGCTAAGAGTGATGAGTAGTGTGGTCTAAGGCTGGGAGGTTCGTGGAAGGTATGCATGTAGTTGGTGATATTATTACCAATATAAGTGTCAATTGTGTGATAAATTTACATGTTGCATTATTGTTTATGTGTTTATTTTTATGGGTTTATCCTATTTGTGGTTATAACTATCTTATATTTATGGGTATTGCCTACATATGATGCATGTATATGTTTACTATTATTTCAGTATGAATCTGTGCATTTATAGAATGTATTTGTTTGTTTACGTTTTATATATAAAGTTCTGCAAGAGTTCTGTGTGTATATGTTTTAATTGCATGCAGTTCGAAAAATTTATGTGGCGTAGCTCAGTTGGATGTTGAGTATGTTACAGTATGTTGAGAAACGAATAAATGTGTTTTATAGAGTAGCATGGCTCAGCGTGGGTGGTCAGGGATGTTACACCTACAGTGGATCCAAATGCACCTTCCTTGACTTATTTTCTGTATGTATACTCTTAAATTCTTCCTGCAAGTTATTCAATTCCTGCGCACTCTTCATCCTGTCTGTTATTGTCAATGTCTTTTGCTTCTCCTTTAAGTCTTGTAGCACAGTTTTTACACCTTGTTCCTTCTACTCTAACTCATGCAGTTTCTCATCCTCCTACAGATCTATCAACAACTACGGATTGTTTTTATACATCTATGTGATCTCCTGGATGCTTTGTGCAATGCTCTCCTTATGACATGTGTCCTCCTGCTCCCTTTTTTTTCGTACTTCTAGTGGAGTGCTAGGTACTTCTAGAAGGTATGACAACTCTGTGATATGGCTCCTATAAGCCTCCATATCCTACGCTATCTTCTCGATCTTTTCCTATGTTTGTATGTTCCTTTCTTCCACACTGTCAGGAATATTTGGTATGTTCCACCTGCTACTCCATTTTTCTAGTATGCTCCTTTTCTTATTCCCTCTCAAATTGTGCTTGATTAAGTGTCAACTCTAGTGTCTTATTTACTTCGTTATCTAGTTGTATACTTGTCACATCTGTGCAGGCCCTCAATTGAATTTCATGGGTGAAACTGATTTGAAGTTTATAAAACGCCTTCGTTGGAATCTTAGGTAAAGCCAAGTCCAAGTAATCTATGTCTTTCAATGGTTTCTACATTGTCTCCTCATCCACCTACAACATTTCCTGAGTGATAAAAAAAATCCATCCCCCATCGCTATAATTTGAATTGTCTCCTACGTTGGAACTGCATTTTCTTGAGACGTTTGTTGTGGTTGCGCCTATTCCTTCCGTTGCACAGTAGTAAGTTGTAGTTTCTCCAGTGCATCCTTAACCTTTGTTGTCCCTTGACCAAGTTTTAGATAACTTGGGTCACGTTTGACCGATTTTGGGACTTCGATAGGCTGGTCGAAGACATGACACGAGGCGAAGCGGAGATCGCAGGATCTCGCCCCATTTTTGGTTTTAGGGTTTATGTAACGGGTTATGGGATGTCAACCCATGGGTTTACCCATGCTTTGGTCCTTTTGTAATGTATAAATAGATATCTAGGCGATGTAAGAAAGTAGTGAATAAGTAATGAATATATGTGGCTTAGTGCGGAGCTAGAGGCTTTGTGCATACTATGTGTTAAGACTTGTAGAGATAAGTGCAAGTGATTATAAGAAGCTGGTGTGCATACTGTGTAAGAAGTCTTTGTGTTGTGACCTAACTCGGGGAAGGAGGATTTGGCGAGGTGCACGCAGATCTCCTATCCTATGTAGAGTGGGGTTTTTGGGCTCTGTGCATGTAAGAAGATTGACAAAAGATAATAAAGAACAAAACAAGTTAGTGGACGTAGCTCTGCGCTGGGGGTGAACCACGTATATCCTATGTTATGGTTTCCTTGTGTGATTGATGTGATTTATGCTTAATGTTGTTATATTTATGTATGTTATATGCATATGATATAGTAGCTTAGTGCCTAGTGATGTGAATGAATGCTAGATATGATCTGTTTCTATATGCTAAGTGTTTGGAAGTGTTAGATCTTGTTGAATACTGTGTTTTTATGTAATTAGGGTTTGAATCTGTGATGTAAATAAGGGTTAAATATTGATGAATGTTAACTGCTAAGTGCTATGTTAAGTGTTGTAATCACAGATCTGTGTCCCATCTAGGTTGTAGACACTTGAGTCCTACAACCACCTCGGCCTCTACCTCGAGTGAGACTTCATCTTCTTCATAGGTGTTGCCGAAAGGGCCGATAGTTAGGGTTTTTTTGTGCATTGTTGAAGCGTTGAACCCTAGGTCTGCCCTGTGCCAACAAATGGTTATGTTGTCGGGACCTGAAACTGTGATTATTGGGAACTGAAGAAAAGAGAAATCTTTGTGCGTAGATCTGCTTCCCTAGTGCACAGTATTCTACTTGACTTGTGAATCTCTGTGCTAAGAAGAGAAGTATGATCTGAAGAAAAGAGGTAAGATCTTAAAGCTTTGTGCTCTGATAAAGGTAAGATGAGTGCAATTTTTTATTTCTAAAGAATGGATCTAGGTATGTTTAATAGATTTGGTCCTAGTCTGAAAACTAGGGTACAACTAGAAGAAAGAAGACTTGATATGAATAGATCTGATAGAAATAATGAAAGATATGTTATTCCTATGCATAGAAAGAATTGTTGGACTAACAAGTGGATGCAGGATCCTAGAAATAATTTTTTGTAGACCCACCACTGTGATCCTAGTGCGCAGTACAAGAAAGTTTAGGGATCATTCAAGAGAAAGAGAGGATTGACTCTTTGTTATAGTTGTAGGAGACTGGGACATCTTGCTAAGGAATTCCCTGGTAGAGGTCCTATTTGCCTTTGTTGTAAATCTACTAGACATGAAGTTTTGGATTTCCCTAGAATGATTGCTAAAGTTGAAAAGATGAATATGAGACAAGAAAACCATGAGGAAGGCTAAGAGACTAAGAATATGCTCAAGAACTAGAAAGAATCAGAGGCTATATTATTACAGATGAAAGAAACCCTGAATGATCATAGAGACACCAATTTATCAGAGATCTTAAAAGAGAAAGAGTCCATAGAAACAAGAATAGGAGACTTCGACATAGACTGTGTCCTATATGAGGAAACACAGGTGAATATCATGACAGAAATAACTTGGGAAATTTTGGGAAAACCCGCTATGGTTCCTTCACTAGGAGGAATATGATTGTTTAAAGAGAAGATGATAATCCGATGTGGCAGACTTAACCAGGTACCTATGAGTGCTCATGGAACTTCAACAGAAGAAGAATTTGAGGTCATTAAGTTTGTTGGGAACAATGCCCCATTTTCTATTTTGCTAGGAAAAACTTGGGTTGAGAAAGATCAAATCCGAAGGGAACATGAAGAGGAAAATCTAGAACAGAAAAAGCAAGAACTAAGAGATTTCATGGCTAGGAGAATAGTATGATTAATAAAAGAGCAGGAGGACAAGTCGAAGAAACTAAGAGCTAGAGACATTGTTGTCGAAGTTGAATGAATGCAGGAAAGATTAAGAAACTTATACATGCAAGAGAGTAGGGCACTTACTCCAGAAAAAGAAGAAGTATTACTCTTGAACCCTTTGAAAGAACCTCGGCGGTGCGAATTTCCTATGCCAAGAGGAGATAAGAACAATAATGGAAAAAGGAAACCAGTAACTCAAATCACAGGAAAGAAAGCCAAAAAACTCAGCAAGAAGAAAGAAAAGCTAGAAAATTTGCAAGAAGTACTAGAGAGGACTTCGTAGAAAGAAGGTTTGTAGAACCAGAACTTCGTCGATATATCATAACAATGTAAATTGGAACTTTTCCATGACGAAGCAATATGATCATTGGAGGCATCCCAAATTTTAGAACGACGCTCTAGAACGGCTAGAAATGTAGTTATTGCCAGAACGTTTGTCATTGGACCGTTGGGACTGCACCACGACGAATGAAATTGCATTGATTAAGGTGTTCCTACCCATTGGAGGGATCCATTATGATGTTGTCTATTTATCCCATCGAGCATTGCACCGTGAACACTTTTTCCAATTGTGATTATTCAAGCTGATTATTACCGCGTCGTGATTATTGATACCTTGCTACCCATGTTTCTACAATGAGTGTTTGTTCACCGACCTGAGATATCAGATCTCGAGTGTGCATGTCGGATGAAATTAGCGCAATATAAAAAGACATCGAAGAGATCCTAATAGACCTCATGGCCAAGAAGGTGATTTCCGCAGGAATCCAAGCCTCGTCGACAAGAGGAGTGCAAGCATCCTCGTCGACTGCTCGTGGATCTAGACCATCCTGAGCTACGATAGAGAAATGAACCAAACATCATGATGACTTAGTGAAATCGAATCTCATCCCATATATCCTGCCTCTAGCTGGCATGGTGATTCGTGATAGCTTCCTGAGCGACTTAGACTACACAGTCATCACTACGTACCTCCCGAAGGGAATACGCGCAGTCAGACCACAGTTGGAGAGGATTCCAATGTTGAATATCAATGACTATAACTTAGGAGACCGCAAGAACTATGGCACGCTCGCACCATACAAGTATTTGACCAAGACAAAGGGGAAGAAGTCGAAGATCATCCCCTAGCCATGGACCATGGACATCGCAAGGTCCACCATCCTGAACGTAATGAAGATACCCCACTTTGGAAGGCACTAGGAGGTTAACATGTGCGTTAAAATCCTGTTTCCATGCTTCCATGGAATTTACCTATGGTTGGACATGCATATCACAGTTGATCCGGTGTTGATCCATCAGATCACTGTATTAAGCATGCAAGGACCAAACCCACAAGACTTTTATCCAGGGAAGGTTGTATATCACGCCCTGGCACAAAGAATCAAAGATACCTATAGCGATGTGGAGAATGGGAAGCGAGGCTACAAGGTAGCCTCCATCCAAAATGGTGCAATGTGCCTATCCTACTAGATGATCAATGGTAATCTAGTAAGGAAGAACAAACCCATGCAGGTCACGGGGTTCGTTGTTGACCTCACGGGCAAATGCATTGAAGGGCTACAAATGAACTGGGTGAGCTACCTCATCAACCAGTTAGAGAAAGACTGTCACGAAGTTCAGGATCAGGGCTATGAGTTCTATTTTAGTTGGTTGTTGATCCTCATCACCTTCATTTCTTGGGAGATGTCGGAAGGTATGACCTTCCCTGAAATTGAGCCATCTGAACCCTTAGATGCGAATTTCACTACGCTCTGGTATTCGAGAGACATGGCTAAACAATGGCAGTCAAACGTGGTGTTCCACACCTATTACCTGCATTTGAAGAGGGATATTGAGTCTTTCCCTCATATGAATCCGAACACCCTGGACAAGTTCAGGCCAATTATGAAGTTCCGCACAGATAGACATTTTATTTATATCACTACGCATGGAGACGAACATAAAGAAGAGATTCAATCCTACTACAAGATCATAGAGGAGGACCTGGAAGAAATAAATAAGGAATGGCTTGCAATCTCCTTATACCAATCGAACAGGAATAATTGTCCGGCCCCAACCTCATTGGAAGTCCTGTGGTCACTCGCGAAGAGTACGATGCACCCAACAGTAGCAGGAAGAAAAAGAAGGAAGATGTACAAGAAATAAACAACGCATCAGAAGAGACTGCATCAAATTCACCTAGTAGAGGAGGAGATGACGAAGTGGACAAAGAAGAGAAAGAAGGGGAAGAAGACAAACAGAAGTAGGGAAAAGTCCCCCTTGAAGAGGCAGAGACGTCCAATAAAAGAAAGGTTTCCCCAATGAAACCTACATCACGGAAGAAGTCAAAATCTAGTAAGCCCAAGCTGCAGACTGTGCCCATGGTGGATGACATCGACCTCATCATCGTCATCGTATAAAATACATCAGAAGATATTTTACAGTGCAATGAAGCAAAACAAGAATCCATGTATGATCACATTGAAGCAGAGCTTAAAGGAATACAACATGATATCCATTCCAGCCGCGCAGTGCCTACTACATCGTTGTCAGCATGGAACATAGAAGTAGGAGATGAGCCTGCCTAGCTATGTAGGATAGCAGATGTGACGGAGGCTTGCCTTCGTCATGTCCAGGAGGAAAAGGAACAGGCCATAGAGGCCCTGAAGCAAGAAAAAGAGGAATCCATAGAAAAACATTGGGTTGCGCAACAAGAAAAAGACGACCTCCATGCGAAGTTTGTAGAGGATAGAGTGCAGATCCAGAGGGAGAAAGAAACATTGCTCGTAGAGCAGATTAGAGTTAAAGAAGAAGTCACTAGAGCACTTCGCTCGATGATGGGATTAGAGCAGATGGAAGAAGACCCAGTGGATAATCAAGTGGGAAGGCTTTTCGAAGCCATTCAGAAAATCCAACAAAGAATAGTAGAATTGGAATTAAAGACAGTGCCAAGCACTCTGCAGGAAGTGTGACATCTAAGAGAAGAATCTGCGACGAGCACAGTTGAGAGAATCAAAGAATTAACCTTGGAATGCAAAAAACTCATCAGTCAAAGTGCATAGACCTATGAGAATCTTACAGAGGACCCTGAGCTAAGGACACTGGAGTCACAATTCCAGGAGGAAAAACAACCAGCAACAATAGTGAAAGCGTAGTTGAAGATACTATCATCAGTCAAGAGGATGAAAAGAGCCCAGGAATAGCGCATGGTTCAGCCCCCATGCCATTCAGAACAAGGTCATGGAAGTAACCCAAATGTTAGAAAAATAGGACTGTGGAGCAATAAAATAAAACAAATGTGGAAACAAAACATAGAAGATACACAATACAATAGAGACACATATTTACGTGGTTCACCAAGTGTGGGCTACGTCCACCAGATAAATTGTCAGGTCCTTCCTTTATTATTATCCATCAAATGAAGAGATACAACCTACATCAAAACCTGATGTAACTTCCTCTTCTTTCTCTCATAGTATCCTCTCTCAGAATACAATACTCTCCATAATGCATAGCCGCAATACATTTCCCTCATAACAGAGGGTTGCCTTCTAGGGGAAAAAAGCCTAACATAATTTCTATCATTAGATATGCAATCTAACAGTACATACTTCTAGGGTGTAAAGTCTTCATGGAGTATAAACACAGCTGAAAGCAAGGACCTCTGAATCANCTGTATATGTTGGACTCTGAAACTTCTTGGACCTAGAAAATTTCTCATCTTCATCTTCATTCTTAAAGACCAACTGAAACTGAGCAGGAACTCAGTTTCTCTCTGGTTACTCCCTTTGTTAACATGTCTGCAGGATTTTGGCTAGTGTGTATCTTTTTCGACTTCAAATGTCCACCTTACAAGGCAGATCATATGAAGTGGTACCTCAACTTTATATGCTTAGTCTTCGAATGGAAGGCTGAGTTCTTTGCAAGATGAATTGTACTCTCACTCTCACAGTACAACCTGTTATTCTCCTGCTTCTTTCCCAATTCCTCCATAAACCTTTGTAACCAAATCATCTCTTTACTAGCCTATATAGAAGCAACATACTTTGCCTCTGTTGTTGAAAGTGCAACAACCATTTGCAGTTTTGAAATCCAACTTACTATTGTTCCACCTATAGTAAAAACATACCCTGTGGTGCTCCTCCTACTGTCTTTATAACCTGCCATATCTGAATCAACATATCCCTATAGAAAAGTGTCTGAACCTCCAAAACA
>SNQJ01S0191835.1:17947-31707 GCA_010110895.2 Picea sitchensis
CATCACCCAAATGAACCTGTCCAAAATCACCTTGAACATAATCTAGAAAATGTTTCCTATGGGGTGTGGCATGAAATGAAACCCCTGAATCTACTACCCAAGACTCAGAAATATTATCTACAGAAAGAATCAAAGCATATTGTAACACATCACCTGTTACATTTGCTTCCCGATTTCTCTCCTGTTGTCCATCTCTTTGTTTCTTTGGAGCTCTGCAGTCTTTCTTCAGATGTCCTTTCTTCCCACAATTCCATCACTCTGTCTTTCCAAGTCTAGATTTGGATCTTACCTTCCTAGAATTCCCATGGTTCCCTGATCCCTTTCCTCTATCCTTTTGTCTTCCCCTGTTCTCCATGTTCAATGCATTACCTGATGTCTCACATGTGCTTTTCCATCGCATTTCCTCACTAAGGATAACACCAACAACAACATCAAATTTTAAAGTATTTGAACCAGAGACAGAGTTACTTACAACCATGACCAAGCCGTTCCAGCTTTCTGGCAATGAGCACAAGATTAGAAGAGCCCTAACCTCATCATCAAAGTCCACTTTTATAGAACTTAGTTGATTAGTAATCGTATTAAATTCATTTAAATGATCTACAACAGACCCACCTTCTCACATCTTCATATTAAATAATCTCTTCATTAGAAATACCTTATTGGATGCCGAGGGTTTTTCATACAGTTTAGTCAATGCGTCCATTAGATCCTTTGTTGTATTTTCTTTCGAAATATTGAAATCCACCAACGCTGCCAAGATCAGTCGTATCGTTCCTAGAGCCTTTCTGTCAAGAATCTCCCATTCTTCGTCCTTCATGGTCGTCGGATTATTTTCTACTCCACCCAATGGTAGGAATAGATCTTTGTGATATAAATAATGTTCCATATGCATCTTCCATAACTGGTAGTTTTTGCCGTTAAATTTCTCGACTCTAAACTTTCCATCTTCTGACATTGCTCCCACTCGAACCAAGAACCCTCTTTTCCTGTGAGTTACCTTTCACTCTGATACCAGTTTTTAGTAAAACATGACTATGGAGCAATAAAATAAAACAAATGCGGAAGCAAAACACAAAAGATACATAATACAATAGAGACACAGATTTACGTGGTTCACCCAGTGTGGGCTACGTCCACCAGATAAATTTCCAAGTCCTTCCTTTATTATTATCCAACAAATGAAGAGATACAACCTACAGCAAAACCCGTTGTAACTTCCTCTTCTTTCTCTCACAGTATCCTCTCTCATAATACAATACTCGCCATAATGCATAGTTGCAATACATTTCCCTCATAACAGAGGGTTGCCTTCTATGGAAAAAAAACCTAACATAATTTCTACTGTTAGATCTACGATCTAATGGTACATACTTCTGGAGTGTAAAGTCTTCATGGGGTATAAACATGGCTGAAATAAAGGACCTCTGAATCAAGAAGATAATCAGGCTCCACAACCAACACCAAAGACTCCAGCCAGTGCAGGATGAAGCCTGCACACTTTTTGAGGAGGTTGAAGGACAAGATGCACAACTAGAACAAGTAGTCACCTCAGTTGAACATTGATTGAAAGGACCTATCACCGAGAAGGTCATTCAGGAGTTCATCGAGCAGGAGGCTCTAGCTAAGAAGCAGGTCGAAGCAACTCGAGGCCTTCGAGGTAGAGTTACCCAGATCAGAGTGACTCGAGATGAGTCATAGGGGAGTTTGGGGGCCTGTTGTCCCTTGACCAAGTTTTGGAGAACTTGGGTCATGTTTGACCGATTTTGGGACTTCGACAGGCTGGTCAAAGACAGAGCACCAAGCGAAGCAGAGATAGTAGGATCTTGCCCCCTTTTCTGTGGGCTTTTTGGGTTTGGGTTTTATGTAACGGGTTATGGGATGTCAGCCCATGGTTTTACCCATGCTTTGGCCCTTTTGTAATGTATAAATAGATATCTAGGTGATGTAAGAAAGTAGTGAAGAAGTAGTGAATATTTGTGGATTAGTGCAAAGCTAGAGGCGTTGTGCATACTATGTGTTAGGACTTGCAGAGATAAGTGCAAGTGATTGTAAGAAGCTGGTGTGGAGACTGTGTAAGAAGGCTTTGTGTTGTGACCTAACTCGGGGAAGGAGGATCTAGCGAGGTGCGTGCAGATCTCTTGTCCTATGCGGAGTGGGGTTTTTGGACTCTGTCCATGTAAGAAGATTGACATAATATAATAAAGAAGAAGAAGAGTTGTTGGACGTAGCCCCGCACTGGGGGTGAACCACGTATATCCTGTGTTATGGTTTCCTTGTGTGATTGATGTGATTTGTGCTTAATCTTGTTATCTTTATGCATGTTATATGCATTTGATATAGTATCTTAGTGCCTAATGATGTGAATGAATGCTAGATCTGATCGGTTTCTATGTTATAAGTGCTTGGAAGTGTTAGATCTTGTTGAATACTACATTGTTCTGTAATTAGGGTTTGAATCTGCTATGTAAATAAGGGTTAAATACTGATCAATGTTAACTATTAAGTGTTGTAATAACAGATCTATGTCCCAGATAGGTTGTAGACACTTGAGTCCTGCAACCACCCCTGCCTCTACCTTGGGTGAGACTTCATCTGCTTCACAGGTGTTGCCGAAAGGGCCGGTAGTTAGGGTTTTGTTGGTGCATTTTTGAAGCGTTGAACCCTGGGTCTGCCCATGTGCCAGCAATCTCTGTCAACTTCTTGATTATCTCCTCCCTTTTATTTTCAACATCATACCATTCTTCTGTTGCGCAATCATGTACTCTCTTTGTGACTAACTCTATATCATCTTCTGTGATTGTGAGCTTAGGGACATCCTTGTGCACCTTCATCTTCTTGTGTTGTCCTCATGTCTTCAACACAGTTATTTTCATATGCAGATTCTTTGTATGCACAGTTGTATATGGTATCTCTATGTTTGGGAGATCTCCACCTCTTGTTTCCTCTAGAATAGAAATGTTTGTATCCTTTTGTGATCCTCCATTCATTTCTTTTTCGTGGTCCTTTTTCTACACTGAAGGTTTGGGGATAGGTTTCTTCTGCCTTGGCTTTCTAACTGTTGCACTCCCCCAAGTTTCCTTCTCACCATCTGTTTATTTTCTTGTATTCGTTGCTAGACTATTTGACTTTTGTGAAGGGACAACTTCTGCTTGTTTCTTACCTTTTGATACCTTCTTGGAAACTACTGGTACCTTCCATTCTTCAGGCCAATCTTTCATGGCCCAGTCTACTTCTTCTCCTATCACACAATACCCCAATTGTAGTCATTCCTTCTTGGGATCCCTTTCATCCACATGTTATGTCTAGAAGCCTGAAAGTTAGCTATTCTTTGATGCTCTTCCACCACTTCTGGTGGTATCCTCCATGTATTAGCCAGATTTTAGTACATCTCATCATAATACATAGCAAATATGATGTCATTTTCCTTCCTTTTTTGGTGTATGAAGTGTTCCATAATTTTGTATACTTTGTTGCGCAACACTTCCCTAGCCTTGGGTAAAAGTCGTTGTATTTGGGTTATCCCCAACCCACCAAAGTTATCAATATAATCAACCATGCATAGTGGAACTTTGTTTCAAGATCCTGTGCATCCTTCCAGTCATCCAAAAACAAATTTAGTAAATATGGGGTCCAGTTGAGTAGACTCCCCTTCATGCATTCCGCGACTGCTGCTATAACTCTTGCAGGTGCTTCCTTCTTGTGACATTTTCTTAAAAGTTTACAAGCCATCAAATTTGTCACCAAAATCTTTGTTGGTTCACTAATTTTGTTAATTATTGTTCCCTGAGACCCTCTCTCAGTGCCATATTTCTTCTTCATCTCCTCTGCCAAAGATTTCTCCTTTGTCTTATCATCCAAATATTGTTATGGCTTTTCTCCATCTGTTGGAAAACCTGTGATTTTTTCAATTAAATATACATTTATTGATACTGACATGTCCATCCATAGGATACCTCCATGTACTAGTGCCAGTAGTTGTTTCACACAGGAATTTACATCTTTTCCTCTCCCAAAATGAGGAATTTCTAGCAGGTTCATGATCCTTGTGTTATATAATGATTGGGCTCCAAAATGAGAGGCCCTGATGAACTAGTTCCTTTTCTCTCCATATATACTAATGGTACAAACTCAAGGAGCCTTTCCCTATATGTTACATCATGATCATAATACTTCAGTTTGTCAACACATCCTAACATGCTAGGAAGGATCTTGACTCCTTCGGGTATGCGCAACAATGTCAGTGTTACTTCTTTATTTTTGCGTGGTGATATTTGTCCTATCTATTTTCCCTTTGTCTTCTATGTTTCTGTTGATGGCCCTGCTTCTTGGTGTGCATCCTCATCTTCTTATGCATCTGAGTTTTTCTTTTCAGTAACATCGTCCACCTACACCTGCTCTTCTGACTGCTCCGTTGGTTCTGATACAGGTTGTTGCGCTACTTTAGCATGTACTCTAGGATCATTCAACTTTGTTCGCTCATCGTCATCCTCATTCATATGTTGTGTTTCTCCTATACCAAGTTGTAGCGTAGGTTTTTTCTCTACACTAGGGTTCTATGTGTCGTTCTATGGATCGATGTCCATTCCCTCTATCGCTAGAATTTGTTTTTCTTGTTCATCCACAATCGTTGGGCTAACCAGCTCTATGACTAGGGAAGTAATGGTGTCCACGTCCACCACTCCCTCTAGCTGAATATAGTTTTCTTCTTCGGTTTCTTGCTCCTGTGGAGAATTCGTAGTACTACATTTTTTCCTTGCGGTTCGACTGGGAGCTCTGACCTTTGGTGGTGCCATTATTCTAAATCCTGAAAGAGTTTCCCTGAATCTTCACTGAATACTTCGGATTCACCTACTCACACTGAGTTTTTTCTCCTTAGTTATTATTTTCATAAATTCCCAATGAAGCTTCTTGTTCACATTTCCTGCTTTTATATTTCATGTCATAAATGCTTTGTCGCATTGTACTTTTTCGATCACCAGTTTCATTTTTCGTCCACTTTTTGTATCGGTGCGTTGTGTTTTCCATCTTGTCACCTTTTTCTAGGGAAATATATATTCTTGTTCTGTCATACCACTTATTGTCTTCTAAGCGTGGAATAATCCCACAGCATGTCTAATACTTATCCATCTACTACATATTTTTGTATTTTTCTTCTTTTTCCATTTTTTTTCTTTCTTTTTCTTCGTTTAACTACTACTATTTACACTATGTACAACTCTACTTTTCTATTCTGCAACTACTAAGGGTTACTGGGTCAACTGTCCCTATACTATTTCAGTCGACTGTCATTCACCAATCCTTGAATCTCCTTGCCTGCTAGATCCTGCAGCGGCACAACACCTCCATTTGTGACAAAAATTATCTCATATGGCCCTAGCCAATGCATCCTCAATTTCCCTTGGTGTTGTAAGTACTTTCTGTCATAGAGAAGAACTAGATATCCTTAAATTTTTTATTCTTAATGTGTCTATTATACCAAGCTTTGTCCTTTTCTTTCTATAGTTGTTGATGGAAAATAACCATAATCATGTCTTCTTCTAGTTCCATGAGTTGAGCCAACCTTTATTGAGATGTGCCTCTTTCTGTCATATGTGCAATGGATGCAATGCACATACTAGGTATCCAATATTCTAAAGGGACTACTTATTCCTAACCATACACCAATATGAAAGGTGTCTTCCCTGTGAGTTTTTTACATGTAGTTCTATGTGCCCATAATACTGTTGGTATATTCAAATCTCAATCATCCATGTTTACATTGCAAATCTTAGTTAAGGCATTCTCCAATATCTTATTAAATGATTCAAATGTTCCATTATCTTGAGGGTGGTATGGAGTGCTCTTCTAATGATAAATCTCAAATTATTTAGTTAGTTCCTAGATAGTACTATTGATAAAAATGAGTCCTCTGATAACTCATCAAAATTATAGGACATCCAAATCTTGGAATCACTTGTTCAAATAGAAAGTGCATTGCAGTCTTTGTGCTGTAATATTTTATTGTTTATGCTTTAGCCCATCTTGTTAAATATTTTGTCTTTGTAATTATGTACCTTCCTCCTGATATTCTAGTTGGTGGATTGATTGGTCCTACTAAGTCTACTTCCCATTATTCGAACACTTTAAGAGTTACCTGGGGATTATGTGGCATATCATCCCTCCTGGATGGCTTTCCTACCCTCTAACAAACATCACAATTTTGGAAATACTCCTTTGAATCTTTAGAAATTGTTGGCCACCATAGTCCTGTGTGTTGAGTAAAAGGTATGAATTACCTTAATCATTTTTGAATCTTGCCTGGATAGGACAAGATAGTCAGGAATGTCTCCCTTGGTTTTATAGCCTCAAAAATATTCTCCCAATCTGTAAGTATTAATTACTAGGATTGAGTTTGATTTACTAATGAAAGGAATGTTGCAATATAAAATACAATTAATGTATTTTTTTGTAATATACACATATTTTATAATAAATGAAACATGGAGCTCAAAAAGAAAAAAGTAACCGAGTCATAAATACACATATATGAGACATAATAGCAATATGATTTTATTTCATTATGAGATATCAAAATTTCTTTCTCTTTACAAAACCCCTGTGAGGGCATGGAACAAAGTTTGATTTAGAGATCCCCAATGAACACCATACAAAAGAAGTCCGGAAATCAAGTAAAACTAAAATTTATAATATGGATCATCTTTCCACAAAATGTTTCCATTTTGACTCGACGAGATATCCTTTATCAACCATGAAACTTAATTCACAAACATAGAAGAATACACAGACTATCAAGGATTGATCAACACCTCTAAAAAAAGAGCCTGGAAAGTTTGGTTCAATCTTGAACCTTGTTGTATACAATAATACCCTGCTGTCAAAAAGAGAATTAGGCTTTGAATAAACTCATAAATGAATGAAAACTAAAACTATCTCATGCAACCAAAAGAGAAAATCTTATTCTTGCTTTCTTCTTCTATTCTCCTCTTGTCTCTTCTTCTTATTCAACTTTTATTATTTCCAAATAAGTTGAAGTAGTTCAACCACTTTCTTTAGTTAAGTTAGTTTGAGTTAATTAATTAGTTTAGGAGAATTAAATAATAATAATATAGTTAAGGGTCTTTAATTAATAATAAATAGGTAGGTGGGACCCCTTGTGACTCCCATCATTTCTTCTTTTCAAATCATAAAATATAACACAAAAAGGATAATCATTTTAACCACATGCCACCCTTCTAGCTCCCTTAAATATCCTCCAAACTGGATATTTGAATATCATAAACAATTAACATCATATCCAAAAATATATAAATATACACATCATCCACATTATCCAAAAAATACCAAAACAGAGCTTGTTGTCCAAACATTCTGAAAACCACTAGCATTTTCTTTCTCAACTCAAATCATAAAAATAGATAATCTAAAAACCATATTTGCTACTTTGTGAGCCAATTTTTCTTTTTTCACTGTTGTTTCCCTTTGATTTCTAGGAAGTATCTCATTGTTGGTTAGACCCTTAGGGTTGTATCTCACTGATAACATGAGAACAATCATCCTTCAAATGCATATGGGAAGACACAAATTTTGAGGAATCATCAGAGGGAGAAGAAGGGGAGGCAACTGCTTTTCCTTTATCTTGCATAGGTTGAGGAACATCAATTTTTAGTCTCTTATTGGCCTGTGAAGATTGAATAGGAGAATCTGCACAGACAATACGGACATTGGGATTGACAAGTGGTGGGAGAGGTAATGACATATTGGGCCAACCACGATGGTGAGAGACAGTCTAGTTGACGGTCTCTTTCCATCCATCATTTGTGTGGACTTCTGGTTGCAAGGACACATGTGGAGGAACGGGAATGCCAAGGATGTTCTGAGGCTGGAAAGGAGGTCTTTCTAGTCAAGGGTGCACTATTACATGACCAATCTAGTTAAAGAACCCATCTTGGAACAACTAATTCAATTCTTGGGGATCAACATCAAAATGGATGGAAAATCTAGGCCTTCTAGGACCTTGGTTCCAATTTCCCATGCCTCTATTATTTCTTGCATTTTTTCCCCTACTGAAAAATCTCATCCTATAGCAACAGTTCATCAATAATGAAGCTCTTAATAAACCATACATGACACTCTTCTTACATGAATCAAAAATTGGCTCAAGAATTGACACGAGATACATGCAAATCCATCCATAACAAACCATTCATTAACTTCCAAGTGAACAGGGGGTGATAGGGTTCATGGGAAATATGGAGGGAGTGTAATGAGAAAAAAGTGGTATAATGATAGGGGATTAATACACGAATATTGTTCAACCATTAATCAAACAATTTATTGTGTAATAAAGTATCAAAATATTAGTCACCAACACTTGATGTGTTATCCCATTGTCGCTTTTACGCAGACTTTTCCTTTTAGATTTATTTCATAGAACATGGATGAAAATAAGTGAAATTGGGATTATGAGGGGAATATAATGAGAAAAAAATGATAGAATGACAGGGAATTGATATGGATATTGTTCAATTGAAAATAAATCAAAACATGCAATCAAATCATATCTTTGTACAAACCTTCAAAGTTTAACAATGTTCACTTTTCAAAACAATAATTTAAACTGATACTTTCATTGACAAGTTGCTTGTTGGCTTCCAAATTACTTTACACAATAATCTATATGCCCATAATTATTTAAGTACAACAACCATTGTATCCATATAATCATTATATGACAGTCATAATGAACAACATTGCAATCTCTATAAGAAACCACAATAGACTTTGAGCCACAACCATACATTAACTCCAATGATAAATCCTCTAAAACCAACAGGAACACGCACAATGTTTACGACCATTTATATCCATCATTTATTCAACACTTTTCAACACAATCAAACTGGAATTTATAATTCTTATTTGGGCCTCAAACAATTTTCACGCAGGTATCCCTTTTAATACAATCAACGCAATGATTGAACCAAATAACATTTAATACTTCGAGCCCAAGATTCTAATAAATAAGTGTATACAAACGTCTTCCAGAATTGCCAAACAAGGAAACTAAAAAAATCATGCCCAAGTAACCAAGCATGCACAATGCTCCCATCAACCATCGAACTAGAATAAAATGATATCAATGTAATATTTAGGGTTTAATACAACAAGTGGAAGGTATGAACAGGTGGTTTGACCAGAGGGTTGGTATTCGAATAGCGCAGACAACTCATGCCCTATCACAATTTACCACATAACAATAATATGTAACAAGGCTCTCGGCTATAAGGGTTTCCAAAACAACAGACAGTCATTTCCAATAGGAAACAAAATGAAGACAATCCCTTTAATCAACACTGCAAAATGAGTGACCAAGCACAACCCGTGCTCGACCAAAATCATGCATAATGCTTCCATCAACTTTTGGGTGCGTTAAATTCATATTGTTTAATGTTTACCAGAAAATGGTGAGGTTATATAAAGCAACTAACAACTCAAGTTTTTTCCAAGACAAGGCACAAAATACATTAATCTTTCACCAGTTCTCATTAAAACACACAGAGACAAAATATGGCATGTGTACATTAGCCACAAAGTTTAGTAAAATCAAGATAAAGGTGGGGCATTCGAAAAGCCCAGATATTTGGTAGAGTATGATAACCAATTTCAATAGAGAGGCCAACCCGAATACAGAGCTATGGAAAAGCAGACTCAAATGCAATATTTATTCAACAATTCTATGCGAAGGACTACACACATCAAGAGCACCATGACCATTTCTTTTAAGAATGCCAACATTCTAGAACCACCACCATGAGAAACCAAGGATGCAAACACCAATACATAGTTCAAAAGTATCATAACATCTTAAGAATCACACAGACCGCGATCAACCAGAGCCAAAAATTGATTCAAAGGGAAGAGTAACTATCATGCATGGAAGAGTAAAAAAACCCATACCTGGAAAAGCCTACATGAGGAAAAACAAAATTGTATCTCTCCTTCACGACCGAACAAGGAGGAGCAGCAAAAACTACCAGAGCCCAAAACAAAATGCAAGATTGACTAGGGTGACGGGCTCGAGGGGAGTTTGAGTGGCGTGCAGTAAATGCGCGTCGCTTCTCCCTTCAAACTTCATTCAATTCAAAGTACGAGCCAAGCCAATTCACCATATCACTACACCATTAATCAACCAAATATACATTGCCATATCACTTTTTCAAAGTGTTCCACCCCTTGGTAATGTCAAAATTCTTTAAAATAACAACTTGCTAGGAACATAACCCAATGTGCAACCATTTATGAAACTCAAACAAGGCGCATAACCATAGTATCAAGGGTCAAGAGAACCCATCCTTTTTCATGACAATACAATATTAGAACTTGAGTATAGTTCTTTTATCAAAAGAGTAGCATTATTAACTTCTATCAAAGATCATCCAAATGATTTAATTCCATGTTTAATACAATATTAAAACCAAAATTGGATTATAATTCTTTCATCCACAGGGAATTATTAACATATTCTATTAGAGATCATCAAATCCATTTAGTGTCGTGTTTTAATACCCAACCACCACATGTTACCACAACATTTTAACCCATGATTTGAAAAAAATGAACTGTAGAAGACTGTGTTGGTACCATCACATAGGAAAACAAAATATAAGTGCATCATATCCAACATAGTGCCATAAGTCTAACAAGGGGGTCCCACCTGCTAGTTTATTATTAATATAGTTAAATAATAAAGCTTGGCAATCATTTGCAAGCATAGTATTCATCGTTGCACTTTTAAGCGTCAACACTGTGCACAATATCTTCTACAAATTAGTCTTCCATGAATATTGTCCTCCAACTATTCCTCCATGTGCTTCTACCAAAATGATAGTTCGTTCATGTTCCATTACACATCTCCTTAGAATGTTATATACACCTAGTTTATACAAGTTCCCTGCAATACGTTGGTAATTTGCATCTATAACCACCAAATTCTTCTTATGTGCAGTGTTATATTCTTTTGGGGAAAATCATGTACTAAAAATTCAATAGTATCAGCAAAGTATTCATCAACAATCTACACTGAAAACAATTGTGCATCAAAAACAGTGTCCTCTAAGTTGTTTGGTTCCTCTCCATTGGTTATCCTGGACAGATGATTTGGCCCTGCATTCAATCTTCCAAGTTTCACAACTACTTCAAAATCAAACTCTTGAAATAACAACAACCATCTACATATTCTTCCCCCCAACATTGGCTTGTTGACTAGGTATTTAAGAGAAGAGTGATCTATGAAAATATTAAAATGTTGGTGTAACAAATAATGTTTGAACTTCTGTAATGCATACACTATAGCCAAACCTTCTCTCTCTGTTGTATTGTAATTTTGTTCTGAATCTGAGAGCTTCCTTCTTGAAAATGCTATTGGTTGATCTATATCACCTTCTCCTAGATGTGTTAATATTGCTTCAAGTTTTATTGATGAGGCATCCACATGAACATGAAATTATTTTTACCAATCTGGAAACACCAAAATTGGTGGTGTCACCATTTTCTCCTTCAAGATGTCCAAACTTTGTTGGAACTCCTCATTCCATTGAAACTTGATATCCGTCTTTAGCAGTTTCTTCATGGGTTCAATAATCTATGCATATCTCCTTATGAACTTCCTATAGTAGCATGTATGACTTAGGTGGTGGTAAATTAACAATGACAACAATCTTCACAGGATCAACCAACAAACCTCGTTTACACACCAAATGCCCTAGAAAAATTCCAAATGGTGCGTTGAATATGCATTTCTTAATATTCAAGGAAATTTGACACTGTCTACACCTGTCTAACATCAATCTTAACACTTCCACATGATCTTTCAATAAGCTAAATATTTTCCAATCATCCAGATAAACCTCCAAAACATTTTGTAAAAAATCCTTAAATGCATCTACTACTACTCTTGAAAAATAGCAAGGGCATTATTCAACCCAAATGGCATCACTGTGTACTGATATGACTCCCATTATGTGGAAAATGTAGTATTATGGCGATCTTCTGGTGTTATTTTGATCTGGTGATACCCTGAAAATCCATCAATGAATGAGTATGCTTCTTGTCCTCCTACATTCTCCAATACCTCATCTATAAATGGAGTAGGGAAGGGATCGTGTAGAAAGGCATCATTCAACTTCCTCAATTCTACACAGATCTGTATTCCCCTTTGCTTCTTCTCCTGAACTACCATAGGGATAATCCACTCAAATTCTTCAACAAGTTCTATTATACCAGCCTCTAACATCTTATCAATATATGCCTTAACTTTATGTTTATACACTGGATTCAACCTATAAGGTCTTTGTCTTATTGGTTTGGCATCTGGTCTCAAAGGGATCTTAGTTTCTCCAAGTTCTCCTTCTACCCCTTTCATCTCTGAAAATGTTGTTGGAAATAGATCATTATACTCGCACAATAAATCTTTTATTCTTTCCACTGTCTGGTTGTCCCAATAGTCACCAATACTTGTAATCTTTGGGATCTCTTCTATTCCAATGTTGACTTTCTTTATCTTTAGTGGTGCGTCAAAATCTTCTGACTGTAACTGTGATCCTTCTACTTCTCTTTCCCATTCAACTTTTGTTATCTGAATATCGTGCGGGTTTTCTTCTACTGGGTCATCTTCTACAATGTGGTAACAATGTAACAACTCTTTGATTGTCTGTTGATTCTAGTTCTGATAAGATGTTACTATCTCAACTACAAGTTATTCTTGAAGAACTCTCTTTTAGTAACTTCAGGGATGTATCCATCATTGGATTCTCATGTTCAAATGCAAACATACTCACAAAATTCTACTGCAAATCTTCCCAATTTACAGTTCCTCTGTGCAGTTCCAATTATGTATACCAATTCCTAGGGATACCTTCTAATGTATGAATGAAGTGGTGTGGCCATTCCTCTAGTGGTACCAGTCTCCATTGGATTGTGCATATGTCTATATGTTCTCTGTGTTGTCCTATTCCATCATATTTTTCCAGATATTTAGTCTCATGTTCCACGCCAAATCTAATGCGCAGTAATCTTTTTCATTGATACTAGTCATGGATCTTCTCTTTGTGAGAACCCCACCAACGTACAAGTGTTTATTTCAACGCAATATCTAAAACTAACAACCTTTGATTTTCCAGAACATCTAACTCAAAAAAAAATTAATTTTTTTCCAAATCATTTTGACCATAAAAAGTTGGAGGTTCTCTTACCTCTGAGCCAATCCATCTTAGTGCATGCATCATTCTTGCACATCTTCTGGTAGATATCTCATGTAAGAACTACTACCAATTCTCCAGTCATGAATCAGAATCTAACACACAAGAACTAATTCTTCTCCAACTAAGCATTCAATCTGTTGTTGGGTTAATGTAATCTTCCTTGCACTTGGTAGTTCTATACAACTGGTTTTATCTTCTATAATGAATTTGTTGTCACTGGTTCAACATATCTTCCACCTTCTAAAGGATCCAAGGTGTTATAACTCTATATTCTCCTGATTCAAAAATCATTTTCCTGGTCTTCAAGTTGATGATGGCCTGATTTTCAAATGCCCAATCCAGTCCCAACAATGCGTGATAATGTGTAGTATTATCCACTATATCAATCACTTCAAAGTATGTCATAGTGTGCACACCATCTAAATCTAATGTTATTCCTTTCAATCTACCAATTGGTACCACTCTATGTTGGGTTTCTAGCTTCAACTAAATAGGTGA
>SNQJ01S0191836.1:0-17915 GCA_010110895.2 Picea sitchensis
TATATGAGGATGGTATAAATTTCTCTTATATTTTTCGCACTGACGCAGACCCCCGACCCTCAGGCCAAGATCAGCGCAGGATCGTTCTAAATCTTTCCCTGAGTCTGATTGACTCTTTGATTTCCCCACAGGGAATACTTCACACCCACAAACAGGTGTATTCCATAGGTCCTTCTAAGTTATGCCTACATGATCGAACACCAGCGTTAACTCCACAACCAACCACAAAATGTGATCAGGGATTTTTCCTTTTCAGGATTTCGGATTTCGCGATTTTGCGAATCCTGTTGTCGAGCCCCTTGTCTCTTCAACCTTTGAAACCCAAAATGTCAATGAGGGTTGAATCCTTCAATGCGCCAAACACATGCCTCTTGTTGCCACTTATTTCGGCTTTTCAGGACTCGAGTGATCGACCAACACTCATTCCTCTTCCCTTATGATTTCTCGTTTTTCAAAATATCCCCTTCTTGGCAAGATCGATGGTCTTTTGGGGATTTCTCCGAAGCTCAACCACCTCTTTCGGTTTCCATCACATGTATCCTCCAACTGGTGCTTGGGACCTTGCTTTCGAATTTTCTCTCTTTGCGATTTTGGGAGTTGCGTTGACATGCAACTCTGTCCCTTGACTTCTGAAACCCCAAAACCCAATTGGAGCCCAAAGCTATTCTTCTGCGACCTTTTCAGTAGTTTTCTCCTTCCGCTCTTCTGGATTTCGTGAACCGGAAGTTTGAACTCTCGATTCCAAAAATCGTTGCCCCCTCTGCTTCCCGACACCTTAAGTGCCGAAATCCCGAAATTCCACACCAAAGTCCTGTCGCATTTCTAGACTTCAGGATTTTCACTCCACTATGCTCTGGCTCCTTGTCGTCAGGACTCCCGAAATACCCAACCCCGAATTCGCAAAGTGTCGAAACTCACTCATTCAACTTCACACACGATAATCCCTTTCATGGTTAGAGAATGTGAGTGACCAAAGGTTTTGGTCTGCACTTCAACCTTATGAAACCCGAAATTCCGAAATGATCTAACAACTCAACTGACCACGATAAACGGTCCACATTGATTCTTGAAACCAAAGTGATGGGTTCACCCAACTCCTAACAAACTTGCAGTTTCACTGGATCCTATGGTCCTCGCGACTTCGCGAGTTCTCCATGGAGAATTCTGACCACCAGATGTGTTTCTCAATGACTCATGTCCAAATGACTCGGTGCTCTCCCTCCTGAACTTAACTTCTACGCGATGATTTCACTCCCCATCTTCCTTTGAACTCTTCAATGGTACTAATCCTCCTGAGCTTTCACTTGTGAACTTAAGTCTCCAAGAGAGATCCTGCTCGCACTCCTTGCGACAATCTTTCAAATAACCTTTAGTTATTTGAGTCCTTGACTCTGTGAACTCTTTGCAACATTAGTCCTTCCACCTTCACCTTAGTTGATAACTTCTAAGGCTTCAACTATCCTGCACACACCTTGCACAACTCTGTGCTTCACTTGCACTTCTGCTGGTATGAGAACAACAGTATCTCTCCTAAGCTTTCTAAGATAAAACTCAGAGTCTTGTCAACGCACACCTTGCGGACATTTCACTGCACTCCTTGCAGAAATTCTCAGGAAGAGAAACAATTGAAACTCATTCTTCTTCTCTCTCAGACTTCATACATTCAACATGAAATCATACACATGCATAGCATTGAAACAAATGCATACAGAGAAACAAAAAAACTGTAAACATACCATTCAACAAATATAAACAGTAAGCATCACAACACCATGAAAATTGAGTCAAAGCTTCATATATTAACTCAAGTTCTCCTGTACATGGGTTCTTATCTACAACTCTTTGCTTCATCTCTACAACTTATGAATTCTGAATTAAAATCAAAAGTTACAATAATACCAGAGTGAGGGTGTCTATATTTGTTTTCCCTCCTATCTTCTAAAACTGTCTAATCTAACATTCATATCTACCTACTTTACATTAATAGAATTAAATGACTATTACAATTGACAGATGGGAGTAACCTCTCCAGATCTATTCATATCTCCAAGTCATAAATGCAAGCACACCTCTCCTATCTTATTACATTAATGCTTCAGATTCAAAATTTAAAACGTTGTTCATAAAAACGTGCTCCTTTTTCCCATTTGCGTGTTTCCAGCTGCGCATCTAGTTGTCTCTTGTGTTTATGTTGATTGCTTGGTTGGCTTCTTACGATGCTCCTACATCATACTTCCTTTCTTGAAAATTTTCATGAACTCATGTTCATGAGCTCCTACATGGTGTGTCCATGCCTATGAATTGCTGCTTCATCCTCCCAACTAGCATCTTCAACTGGATGTTCCTTCCATTTGACCAAGTATTCAAAATACTCTTTTCTCGTGGTCTTTTTTCTAATCCTCTTGTCAATTATGCCTTCCATCTGCGGTTTTTTAGCTACAGGCATTTGTTTTGTCCATTGAATTTCTTTCTGTTCCTCCTCTGTTCCTTCTTCTTCAGCTCTGTAAAGGTACAAATCTGCAACATTGAATATCGGTGAGATTCCGACCCCATCGGGTAATTCAATCTCATATGCGTTTGCCCCAAATTTCCTTATGATCTTGCATGGTCTAATCATTTTCATCTTCAGCTTATTATACGCTCCCCTCGACAACCTCTCTTTCCTCAAATGCACAAGAACCAGATCACCAACTTCAAATTGAAGTTCTTGCCTATGTTGATCTACTCTTCGCTTGTATTCTTGACTCGAACTCTGCAATCACTCCTTAACTCAGTTGTGAAGCTCCTTCATTCCTTCTGCAAAGTCCTCTACACTAGCACTCCTGAATTCATTTCGTTATGAATCTTTCAATTCAAAAACTTCTCTTATATGCATTCCATATACAGTCTAGAATGGACTCTGCCCTATGATTCTATTGAGTGAATAATTGTAAGTGAATTCCACCTGTGGCAGAATGTGATCCCATTGACCGTGGTGTTCAACCACTAGGCTTCTTGACAAATCTCTCAAGCTTCTATTCATGACTTTTGTCTGCCCATCCATCTGAGGATGATATGTTGAACTAAAAGATAAACTTGTCCCCAACTTCTTCCATCAGGTCTGTTATCAGTCCAGGAAACTCTCCTAGGCTGTAAGTCGGAGATGCCTGGTAACTAACTCTTTTTGGAAATATTTTCTTAATATTTGATGTGGTTTTTGGATCAAGATGAATATCTAGAGACTGGACTGTGTGTTCAAGACTGTCTAGAGATACAAAATCTCACAAGGCCTTCTAATAATGCAATCATACAAGGTTTGATAAAATGGAAGAGGAATTAGCTATTGAACCAGACTATACTCATATAAAACAAGCACAATGAGTTTAATAACCAAGGAAATAACTTATGATTATCAACTTAATCAATCAATTAGTGACATGACAGTCACAGGCAGACTGAATAAGCATCAACAAAAAACATTCACTCATAAGATATCAGAGATCGGGAAAGGTCTGACAACACAACTGAAGGAAGCTTGCAATTTTTCATAAAATAAGAATAGGTCTTTCTTACAGTAGCAGCATGTAGAACCCAAAATCGAACCCCTTGGTTCATCTTGTATCCTAAGCTTTATAGAATTACAAATTAGTTCTAAGATCCCAAAAACAAGGATCAGATATACTAAAAATAGTAAGTCAAAATTCAGTTGCAAAATATGTGGGATGATCCCCAAGAATGAGGTCAATCCCAGATTTCATCATCTCTCTCTCTTGTTGACTGTTGGTGAAGTGCAGGATAGCCTCCCAAGGCTGACTGATGACTCTTCCAAGAGGCAAATTCGAATTTTCTGAGGTGTGCCAAAATCCCTATATTTTTGCCTTTGAAAAATGTACCAAACTTGATTAAAACACCTCTTCTTTGCCTTTACCCATCAAAGTAACCATTGGATATGACTTGATAATTCACCACCTGTCTATTCCAAGAGGTTTTATCTCATTATGATTCAAAAATTCCTGATCTGGGCGAACTTTCAAGTATTCTGGTTAAAACAGGCTTTCGATGGTTAACATAGAAGACTTCTGGGTGAATTATCCACCGAAAGTGCAGCTTTCGGTGGTTAATGAACAATTGTCCTGTTCGCCTAAACCACCGAAAGTCAGAATTTCCAGAAAAAAATGCCTTTGGGAAAAATCAATTTTCTCAGCCGTGGAATGTCCGTTTTGCACGTTCAAATAGTCGATTTTTAACTACAGATCATAGGATTTCCAATGGTACAATAATATTTGTATTTGGAGCTAGGGAAGCTAGTAAAATGTTCCTTACAATATTAGGCATCATTCTTGCAAAAATGCCAGTGCATTTTTTATCGTTAACATCTGGCTCCAACTGGGATGGAGACCTCCCTACGAGGTTTCCAAGAACCTAGAAGACCTTGTTCCTTTAGTATTGGGCCATGGAGTCATTCTACCTTTTCAGTGGTTAATGAGCACACCCAGGCCCGCCTAAACCACTGAAAATAGAAACTTACCCAAAAATCAAAACTTAATGAATCTCGATTACCTGCAAGAGTACAAAGACCTCAGGGTTTGCTAGATGAACCTCCTCTTTCTGTTTACAACACTTCCAATTCTCAGTATGAGGTCAACAGGCACATCCACCATGACTATCTTCCATGATTAGGATAGAAATGAGGATTTCCACCAATTGCATATTTCAGCCTTCCAGAAACATAATGAGGAAACCAAGCTGCACCACCACTAGCATTTTCATAAGGTATAAAAGCAGGATCAAGGACTATAGTAAACCAAAGATCTACTGAATTGTGTGAACAATCATAAAGAAGCCACAGATAAGTCTAAAGTAATAATAAACTCAGGCTGTGAAGCCACCAACGGAGGGTGTTGCCGGTTGCAACCATGTCTCTGTAAACCTTTTCCGGATCGTGTATCAATACAACAACAACTTCAAATACAAAGCATTTCTAGATCCTCTGATATATGCAGGTAGCCTTTTAAAAATGACCAAATATAGTCAAAAAACTTCTTTTTGACTTTCTTCTCCAAGAATAGTGTTTATACTTGGTTTGATAATTCATAATCATCCTATTCCAGAAGATTTCACATCATTCCAACTTGAATATCTCGAATCTGGGCAGAATTTTGAATATTCTGGTTAAAACAGCTTTTTGTGGTTAACAGTATTTGGATTTAAGTACTTTATCCACTAACCGCACTTCTTTTCGGTGGTTAATGAGCACTGGAGGGCTCGCCTAAACCACCAAAAAACATAAGTATTTCAAAAATCAAAATATCAAAATTTTGATTACCTGCATGTTTGTAAATGACTTCAAGGCTTCTTAGATGAAGCTCTTTTCTCTCTGACTAAACTTGTAATCTCCTCCATGATGTATTTCAACATGTATTTCTCCCTCCATGGAGCTGGCGATTTTGGCAAGGGTTTCTAAACCTGCATGATCCTGTGTTGGAGGTCGGTAGACTGTTGTTGTGGTTGAGTATGGCTATGTATAGGCTTCAACCTATAAATATTCTTAAGCACACCTTTGTTTTGTAGAAATCATTTGTCCATGGTCTCCACCATAAGTCAATGCATCTCCATTTTCTCCATGTCTGTCAAACACATGCATCCTAGTCCTATGTTCACAAGAGTATTTTCTTTCCGATGCTCCATCACTTTCATACTCTGCAGTATTTTTTGTATCACTCCCGGACATGATGTCATTTTCCAATGGCATGCTTCTATTCCCTCCCTTGTCAAATAAAAGTGATTCTGGCACGAAATATGTCCTGCAATCACCATCTTTTCTAGTGTGAGTGAAAAAACAATGAGGAGTCTGTTCAGTTACCATGGTTTTTTTTAGCATTGGATCTGGTTGACTGTGATCTATCAGACAATGGTGAGAAGGATGAATTCCTCATTTTCCCTGAGAAGGCATTCTTATCTATAGAATCAGACTAATAACCTCGGCTCAAATCAAAATTAAAGGACTTTCTAGCCCTTGTACCAGAACCTGTTATAGAAGGAATTTGGTATTTGGTATTCAAAGATTGCATGGAAGAAACAGAAGAATGTGTGTAGGGACCAATTTGCATGTTTGGGGAAATGTCGTTGAAGCCACAAAAGCTGCCCCTACTAGATGTGTTGTCTTCACAGGGAATTTATTCATCACTACAAGAGCCATCGTTATTTAGGTCTAGACCCATCTCAGAAGCTAAAGCCTTGGCAAGTTGAATAGTTTCAGAAACTACATTTCTTACAGAAGGTGTTCTATCAGACCTACATCTCTCCAGATACTCAACAGTATTCGGAATTTCTGACGCTAAAATGTCCATGTCCACAAATTTCAACAAACCATTGATCATCAGTACAGCATGCAAACATTGCTAAGAGTTCCCAGTGACTACTCCGGTCTCAAGGATTTTGGTTGCTTCCTTAAGAAGAGACCTCCCATAAGCTTCAAGAATGGGGCTGTTGGACTTGGCTAGAGAACAAACCAGCTTCATATGGCTATTTGTTTGGGTCCCTTTCTTTCCTTGGTGCAATCCAGATTGGAATGATGAGCTAAGTAATTGGTATGGGAGTTGTTTTTGTCTTCATTCAAGAGCACAAAGCTTCCTTTCCTTTTTGAGTTAATATCCCCTTCCACCAACACTGTTTTCAAATCTTCCACGTGAATTCTGACCTTCGCCAGGTGCTACCTGAGTCACATCTCCAGTTGCAATTATACTAAGCATGCCCAAAGCAGCTACTGCAATACCATGCCTGGCAGCCAAACTAAATTGACAAAAATGCTTACTGTAATAGCACATACAAGAATAATAACAGATTTGTATCCCAAAGTCAACCCAGAAATAACCTTAGTTGTTGTTGTAGTCCTGCATGAATGAACAACACCTCGGACAGGGATGTAAGAATTTCTTGTGTAGTACTCTGTGACAAAACCAAAAACAAGGCCAACCCACAATCCATTGATTAAGCAAACAACGATACTCATCGGATTAATGACCAAGGGGTAGCACATGGCAATATGTCTACTACTGCCTTGATGAAAATACCAACACCGCGCTCCATAGTAACCTTGGCAAGGAACATGTCTTCCACAATAAGCGTTCCTTGGATCCTTCAAACTGAAGAAATCATCGAAACAAGGCAGACATTTGTGAAATGGAGAACTTGGCGCTTGGGCTTTGCGTGTCAACTCGTGACTTGGATTGACTTGGTATTTGGCTTGATCTGTGGCTTAATCCTTGGCTTGCTGATATAAAACGACCTTCCATTTTTTTAGAGACAGCCCTCAACACCTGTTACACATGCAAAGGACACGATATCCAAATAGATACCCTGCCATCTGAAAAACCGAACTCGGCGCTTGCATCTGTCAAATTTTGCTCCGCAATATCTAATCTAAATATAGCATGAAGTAGGGCATATGTTTCATAAATTGGCACTGTGTGACTAACACCATCCCAGAATTTATCACAATACTAGTTGCACGACCACTTGCATACAAAGACGGGACAGCCAGAATGGAAAAATACATAACAGGCACATTAAAAGTTTCAAACATGATCTGAGTAATCTTCTCTTTGTTCGCCTTGGTTTCTTTCCAAAAGTCTCGGTCAATATTTTGAATATTGCAGGAATACGAGAACCTTTCCAGAACTCTGACAACCTTCATCCTGACGGAGCTCCCCCTTTGAACAGTTTATTTTCAAATTCAGATCACTACTACTCTGTTTCTTTCCTTGTACAGAAGTAAAGAGATCTGTCTCGCCAGATTCATTGCCCATGTGTTCATGCTCAGGTGATTGAGAAGGATCTTCACTTCCCATCTCTTCGTGCCTAGATGGTCTTATACAGTTAGTTGTGGTACAAGTTTCAGAATCCAGTGCCGGAATGCTCCCTCCATCTGTTATTGCATCAGCTGCAATATTTACTGGGCAAACTGTAATAGGTATAACATTCTCTTGAAGTATTGTGTCTGAAGAACTTCGTTTTGAGTTGGTCTCTTCAGATCCCAGAAGGTTTTCATGAAAGTCTGATCCCATATCAGAATCAACCTCACTGTTCAAATATTTGGATACAAGCCAGTGAGAAGTCTTGTAAAATCCTGATTGAGGAATAGAAGAAATTTCATTACATTCTGGTCCAATGTCTGAACAGAAGATTGCACCATTGGAACCTTCCAACTGAGAACGAAGAAGAATCAACAGAAGATGAATATGCTCAAACCGATGGCCTGAGTCATAGAGATTTAAGCTATCTTCTGACAATAAGGTATTCATCCCGGCTCCTAACAAAGTGTAGATGCATGATTGCTTTCTTCTGGCTGCCCACTTCCAGAATAGAGGCTAGGCACAGAAGTAGATGCAGTGACACTTGAAAATTTTAATTGGCCTCCTGCAACAAGTGCACTCACAAGACTAATAATGCCAGCCATTATACCATCACCATTATCAACATTATAGAAGTTGTTCCTAGAACTCTCTGCACTGATTGAAAATCTTATCCCGCCTATAGTTCTTCCTGTAAATGTTTCTCTGAAAACCTGTAGCTTGCATGCAGCCTGCTCTTCTTATTCATCAACCAATAACTGAAAAAATTTGCTTGCTCAGATGAAGAGTTTATTCTACTGCTAACTCCTACGCTAAACAACTGTACTGCCTATCATCAAGTGAAATCATGCTTCTAATGAAGCCATGTCAGAAATTTATTTGCTAACAAAATTCTTGATCTTGATCCCAAACTGAAAAATATCATACAGAAATAGAGTTTGAAAGGGTGGCATAACCAACCTTCCTTTGACAAACACAAATTGACATTTGTTCTACTCAAAGAATCGAAATAATCAGCAAAAGGATCAACAAAGCTGTAAAGAAAAACCTCTTCCTGTTGTTGGCGCTGAAAATCAAAAAAATTCTGTATATTCTCTTTCCCATGCAGGCTGGCACTATCAGCTATCCGTAAATCTGAGCATGGTTGTAAACTGATTTCTGTACTAATCATGAATTGTTTGATATCTGTCGCAGATTCCAAATCAAGAATAATGGATATCAGTGGTAAAGGCAAGATCAGCTGCCTCTGAAGCTCTTGGGATACTGAATTCATATCAGTAATTTCTTTATCAAAATCTGAAGCATCCTTAATCCCATAGTCAAAACTATAAGAGACATTTGAATCAATGACAAATGTGTCTACAATATGACTATCACCAACATCTTCACAATCGGAAGGAATACTAACTGAATGTTGGGTGTGAAATGCAGATTCTTTACAACAATTATCAAGAATAAGATCCGCTGAATAAATCTTCTCGTAATATGAATTGAAAGCCACATGGAAATCCTTCAGAGAATGGATACTAACAGCAGGAAGGGATTGACACCATTCACGAGCATTTCCTTCTAAAGAAAATTTGAACAGCTTGATCAAGACATCTTCGTGAACAAAACCATGTTCAAGCATGGATTGATGAAAATTGAATAAGTGTTCACCGGGATGATCATACTTACTTGCTTTGAATCTAGGAAGATAATCATCCCATTCATTTATAGTTGGCACTGGATGTGGAAAACCGTCTATATCTGAAAAATCACAGAAAGCATACCTCTTAGCTAAGATATTTTCCATTTCATACCAGTGGAGTCACCAACAGAATTCTGGACAATGCAGTCGCCACTGAATTCGTCCTCATGGAGTCGCCAGATAGATGATTACAACCAAACGATGTCCAGGATTTGTCTATCATCAAAGCTGGATCTATGTCATCTCCCAGGGAAGCTGAGCTTCGATCTCCTCTCCCCGGCAATGGCGCCAATTTGTTATCACTCCAGGAAACTCTCCTAGGCTATAAGTCGGAAATGCCTAGTAACTAACTCTTTTTGGAAATATTTTCTTAATATTTGATGTGGTTTTTGGATCAAGATGAATATCTAGAGACTGGACTGTGTGTCCAAGACTGTCTAGAGATACAAAATCTCACAAGGCCTTCTAGTAATGCAATCATACAAGGTTTGATAAAATGGAAGAGGAATTAGCTATTGAACCAGACTATACTCATATAAAACAAGCACAATGAGTTTAATAACCAAGGAAATAACTTATGATTATCAACTTAATCAATAAATTAGTGAGATGACAGTCATAGGAAGACTGAATAAGCATCAACAAAGAACATTCACTCATAAGATATCAGAGATCAGGAAAGGTCTGACAACACAACTGAAGGAAGCTTGCAATTTTTCATAAAATAAGAATAGGTCTTTCTTACAGTAGCAGCATGTAGAACCCAAAATCGAACCCCTTGGTTCATCTTCTATCCTAAGCTTTATAGCATTACAAAGTAGTTCTAAGATCCCAAAAACAAGGATCAGATATACTAAAAATAGTAAGTCAAAATTCAGTTGCAAAATATGTGGGATGATCCCCAAGAATGAGGTCAATCCCAGATTTCATGATCTCTCTCTCTTGTTGAATGTTGGTGAAGTGCAGGATAGCCTCCCAAGGCTGACTGATGACTCTTCCAAGAGAAAAATTCGAATTTGTTGAGGTGTGCCAAAATCCCTATATTTTTGCCTTTGAAAAATGTACCAAACTTGATTAAAACACCTCTTCTTTGCCTTTACCCATCAAAGTAACCATTGGATATGGCTTGATAATTCACCACCTGTCTATTCCAAGAGGTTTTATCTCATTATGATTCAAAAATTCCTAATCTGGGCGAAATTTCAAGTATCCTGGTTAAAACAGGCTTTCGGTGGTTAACATAGAAGACTTATGGGTGAATTATCCACCGAAAGTGCATCTTTTGGTGGTTAATGAACAATCGTCCTGTTCGCCTAAACCACCGAAAGTCAGAATTTCCAGAAAAAAATGCCTTTGGGAAAAATCAATTTTCTCAACCGTGGATTGTCCGTTTTACACGTTCAAATAGTCGATTTTTAACTACAGATCATAGGCTTTCCAATGGTGCAATCAGATTTGGATTTGGAGCTAGGTAAGCTAGTCAAATGTTCCTTACAATATTAGGCATCATTATTACAAAAATGTCAGTGCATTTTTTATCGTTAACAAGGTCCTCCATAAATGCCCTATGAACTTGGTATCCCGATCAGACACGATACTCTTTGGAAAGCCATGAAGTCTGACGACTTCCTTGAAAAACAGGTTCGCAATAAGAGTTGTGTCACTGGTTTTATGACATGCTATGAAATGTGCCATTTTTGAAAATCTGTCGACTACCACAAAGATTGAATCATATCCTCTCTGTGTTCTTGGTAGTCCCAATATGAAATCCATGCTCATTGCGTCCCACAGCCTTTCAGGTATGGGTAATGGCTGGTATAATCCTGCATTCTACCTTTTTCCTTTCGTGTGCTAGAAAATTCTGCACCTATCCACAAATTTCTTGACATTTTTCCTCATCCCTGGCCAAAAATATGAGCCATTCAACTTTGAGAACATTTTATCATGACCAAAATGTTTGGCCAATCCTCCACTGTGTTTTTCCTTCAGCAAATTTTCCCTCATGGAGCCTTTCGGAATACATAGTTGATTTCCTCTGAACAATAACCCATCTTGGATCATGTATTCAATCCATTTTCTTTTGTCCCTAAGAACTGGATTCTCAGATGCCTCATATGCCTCTTTGAAATCTGGGTTATCCCTATACATTTCTTTGAGGTTATCAAAACCCAAAGTCTTGACTCTGAATTCTTTCATAAGAAAACATTTCCTGCTCAAAGCATCAACAACTTTGTTAGCAGTTCCAGAAATATGCTTAGTTGCAAAAGTAAAATTTTGCATGTATTCAACCCATTTAGCATGTTTTTGGTTCAACTTCTCCTGCTGAGTCACGAATTGTAAAGCGTGATTATCGTTGTACAAAACAAACTCCTTGGGAACCAAATAATGTCTCCATTTCTTCAGTGCTTGTATGACTGCATAGAATTCCTTGTCATATGTGGAGTACTTAATCTTTGCTTCATTAAGTTTTTCACTGAAATATGCGATCGGCCTGTCGTCTTGGCTCAAGACCGCTCCAATTGCAAATCCACTTGCGTCACACCTAATATGGAATGTCTTGCTAAAATATGGCAAAACCAGAATTGGTTGCTCGGTGATCTTCTTCTTCAGCAGGTTGAAACTCTTCTCTGCTTCCTTCCTCTAGTGAAAAGATTTGTCTTTTTTTCACTGTATCCATCATTGGTGCACTAATTCCACTAAATTTTCGAATGAATTTCCTGTAGAAGCTAGCCAAACTATGGAAGCTTCGAAATTCAAATATGCTCTTCGGCGATGGCCAATTCTTAATCACCTTTATCTTTTCTGGATCCATTTTCAGTTCATTCGCAAAGATAACAAAACCCAAATAAATGAGTTATGTCCTCATAAATGACGATTTCTTCATATTAATCAGCAATTTCTCTTGCTGTAATCTCCTCATCACTGCAACTAAATGCTTTAAGTGTTATGCTTCTATCTTGTTGAAAATTAATATATCGTCAAGATATACAATGACGAATTTTCCTACGAAATCCTTCATGACTTCATTCATCGATCTCATGAAAGTACTAGGCGCATTCGTTAAGACAAATGGCATGACAAGCCATTCATACAGCCCCTCATTTGTCTTGAATGTTGTCTTCCATTCATCACCTTCTCTCATTCGAATCTGATGGTACCCGCTTTTCAAATCAATTTTTGAAAAAAACTTAGCTCCACTGAAGCAATCCATCAAGTCGTCCATCCTTGGTAATGGGAACCTGTATCTGATGGTAATCTTATTGATCGCCCTTGAGTCTATACACATTCTCCAACCTTCATCTTTCTTTGGCCTGAGAACTGTCGGAACAATGCATGGACTCAAGCTTTCTCGAATCAATCCTTTCTCCATTAAGTTTTGGACCTGCCTCTTAAATTCTTCATTCTCCTGCGGCGTCAACCGATATGCTTCTTTGTTCGACAAACTGGCTCCAGGTATAAGATCGATATGATTCCTTATACTCCTGATAGGTGGCAACGAACAAGGTAGTTCGTCCACTACTATATCGGCAAACTCTCCTAGCAACTCTTGGATTTCTTCTGGTAAATCATCTATCCTTGTATTGGTCAAAACAATTTTGGGCTTATTGACCATAATAAATTGTGTGTCTTCCTTCTTCTTAACCTCATCAAGAAGTTCTTTCCCACTCATGATAAGTACAGTGTTGTTCATCTCTATTTTCACCTCTTTATCCTTAATTGGCAGCAACATGTGAGTCCTACCATTTTTCTCCAGGGTGTATGTGTTATTTCTCCCATCATGAACTACGTTTATGTCATACTACCACAGTCTACCCAACAATAAATGAAAAACATCCATGGGAATGACATCACATAATATTTCATCCTTATATCCTCCTATTTTAAATTCAACTAAACATTGTTTAGTGACATTTACCTGGTGTCCTTTTTGTAGCCACGAAACTTTGTATGGGCTTGGATGTACAATAGTCTCCAGCTCCAGCTTTTCTACCATCTCTATAGATACGATATTGTCTGTGCTACCGCTGTCCACTATGACCTTGCATACCCTGTCTTTAGTTTTGCAAGCAGTCTGAAACAAACTGTTTCTTTGGGCTGGGTTCTCTGCCTCCTTCTCCTGCTTCAAGAGAACTTTCCTCATCATCAAATGTCTTCTGCCCTCAGCATCTTCTGCCTCAACATTCCGCCCTTGAGCTTCGTCAATGTGAGTTTCAACACTATCTTTCTTCCTATCTGGACACTCATAGGATTTATGTCCAATTTTTCCACAGACAAAGCATTTCACTTCACCTCCTCTGCCTATTCATCTTCCTTTGGCTCGAGAAAAAGTATTTCTATCAGCATATTTCCTTCCTTGTGAGCTTCCTCCTCTCTCAAGTTGAGGTTGAGGTTTCTTTCCCTCTTCTTTGGGTCTCTGAGTCCTGTCTTGGGAAATTGTTTTGCCTCTGGCTTGACTTCTACCTCGGCCTCTTTGACCTTGTTTTCGGCTCAGCTTCTCTTCATCTTTCAGAGCTATCTGATAAGCATCTTCTACATTTTGGATGGTCATCATGCTCATCTCATTTTTAATGTCATATTGTAGACCATTCATGTACCTGGAAACTTTTTCATCGTTGCTTTCTCGATGACCTTCTCTGATGTTTATTCTGTAGAATTCTTCAGTGTATTCCTTCACTGACATCAGCTTCTGTCTCAAATTTTGCATCCTCTGAAACAGAGTGATTTGATAATCCCTGGATATAAATTTGGCCTTCATATTTACAACCATTCTATCCCAGCTTTTGATTTTATGCTTGCCCTTGCATATTCTGTCAACCTGCAGTTCATCGCACCATAGTGTTACATGCCCTTTAAGTCTGGTAACGGCATGTTTTACTTTCTTGTCTTCCTCGACATCCTCATAGTCGAAGTATTTTTCTAGAGCTCTAATCCAGTCTAGAAGTTCTTCAACATCTAATTTTCCCTAATACATGGGAATCTCCATTTTTTCTCTGGCACCTATCCTAGCAACAACCCTGAATAGGCATTTATCTGCAGCATCTTCGACTGCGATCTCTTCTCCTCTGTTTCCAGCTTCATTTTCACTTTCAACCTCATTGATATCCCCAGCGTCGACTTTGTGCCTCTGTGTTGTCTCCATAGCATCAAGTATGGCACGTAACTCACACATTTCCCTTTCCACTACTGGATCGGGCATTGGTCTATCTCTTCTTCTCGGCGGCATGGCTGAATTTTTTTTTATCTTTTCTCTCTTCTTGAAATATACAGATACAATAAAGCTCTGATACCATAATTGACGTAGACCCCCAACCCTCGGGCCAAGATCAGTGCAGGACCGTTCTAAATCTTCCCCTGAGTCTGATTGACTCTTTAATTTCCCCACAGGGAACACTTCACACCCACAAACAGGTGTATTCAACGAGTCCTTCTAAGTTATTCCTACATGATCGAACACTGACGTTAACTCCACAACCGATCACAAACTGTGATCAGGGCTTTTTCCCTTTCAGGATTTTGGATTTCGCAATTTCGCGAATATTGTTGTCGAGCCCCTTGTCTCTTCAATCTCCGAAACCCAAAACGTCAATTAGGGTTGACTCCTTCAATGCGTCGAACACACGCCTCTTGTTGCCACTTATTTCATCTTTTTGGGACTTGAGTGATCGACCAACACTCATTCCTCTTCCCTTATGATTTCCTAGTTTTTGAAATTTCCCCTTCTTGGCAAGATCAATGGTCTTTCGGGGCTTTCTCCAAAGCTCGACCACCTCTTTCGGCTTCTGTCACACGTATCCTCCGACTGGTGCTTGGGACCCTGCTTTCGTCTTTTTTCTCTTCACGTTTTCGGGAATTGCATTGACATGCAACTCTGTCCCTTGACTCCTGGAACCCCGAAACCCAATTGGAGCCCAAAGCTATTCTTCCGCGACCTTTTCAGGAGTTTTCTCCTTTCGTTCTTCGGAATTTCATGAACTGGAAGTTTGAACTCTCGATTCCAAAAATCACTGCCCCCTCTGCTTCCCGACACCCAAAGTGTCGAAATCCTGAAATTCCAAGCCAAAGTCCTGTCGCTTTTCGTGACTTCAGGATTTTCACTCCACTATGTTCCAGCTCCTTGTTGTCAGGACTCCCGAAATACCAAAACCTGAATTACCGAAGTGTTGAAACTCACTCATTCGACTTCACATGAGATAATCCCTTTTGCGGTTCGGGAATGTGAGTGACTAAAGGTTTTGTTCTGCACTTCAACCTTACAAAACCCGAAATTATGAAATGATATAACGGCTCAACTGACCACAATAAACGGTCCACGTTGATTCTTTAAACCAAAGTGATGGGTTCACCCAACTCCTAACCACCTTGCAACTTCACTGGATCCTACGGTCCTCGTGACTTTGCGAGTTCTCCACAGAGAATTCTGACCACCAGATGCATTTCTCAATGACTCCTGTACAAATGACTCGGCACTCTCCCTCCTGAACTTAACTTCTGCGCGATGATTTTTCTCCCCATATTCCTTTGAACTCTTCAATGGTACTAACCCTCTTGAGATTTCACTTGTGAACTTAAGTCTCCAAGAGAGATCTTGCTCGCACTCCTTGCGTCAATCTTTCAAATAACCTTTAGTTATTTGAGTCCTCAACTCTGTGCACTCTTTGCAACAACAGTCCTTCCACCTTCACCTTAGTTGATAACTTCTAAGGCTTCAACTAGCCTGCGTACACCTTGCACAACTCTGTGCTTCACCTGCACTTCTGTTGGTATGAGAACAACGGTATCTCTCCTGAGCTTTCTGAGATAAAACTTTGACTCTTGTCAACGCACACCTTGCAGACTTTTCACTGCACTCCTTGCAGGAATTCTCAGGAAGAGAAACAATTGAAACTCATTCTTCTTCTCTCTCAGACTTCATACATTCAACATGAAATCATACACATACACAGCATTGAAACAAATGCATGCGGACAAACAAAACAACTATAAACATACCATTCAACAAATGTAAACATTATGCATCATAACACCATGAAAATTGAGTCAAAGCTTCATATATTAACTCAAGTGCTCTTGTACATGGTTTCTTCTCTACAGCTCTCTACTTCAGCTCTGCATCTTATGAATTCTGAATGAAAATCAAAAGTTACAATAATACCAGAGTGAGGGTGTCTATATTCGTTTTCCCTCCTATCTTCTAAAATTGTCTAATCTAACATTCATATCTACCTACTTTACATTAATAGACTTAAATGCCTATTACAATTGACATATGGGAGTAACCTCTCTAGATCTGTTCATATCTCCAAGTCATAAATGCAGGTATGCCTCTCCTAGCTTATTACATTAATGCTTCAGATTCAAAATTTAAAACATTGCTCATAAAAACGTGCTCCTTTTTCCCATTTGTGCATTTCCAGCTACACATCCAGTTGTCTCTTGCATTTACATTGATCGCTTGGTTGGCTGCTTACGATGCTCCTGCATCATGCACCCTCAACCTCATGTATATATCTATATATACATTTATCTTATAGTTTCCCGACCCCCACACTCATATCTATAGGAGAAATGTATATATATATATACATTTCTCATATAGTTTCCCCACCTCCACCTTCATATAATAAATGAGGGTGGTATATATTTCTTCTATATTTTCCCCACCCTCACCCTCATGTATATATATACATTTCTCTTATAGTATAAATGTATATAAGAGAAATGTGTATATATGAGGGTGGGGGTCGAGAAAATATAGGAGAAATGTATATATATATATACATTTATCTTATAGTTTCCCCACCCTCACCATCATGTATATATATACATTTCTCCAATATTTTCCCCACCCCCATATACATTTCTCCAATATTTTCACCACCCCCACCCTGATATATGAGGGTGGGAGTGGGGCAAATATTGGAGAAATGCATACTCCACCCCCACCCTCATATATGAGGGTGGGGGTGGGGAAAATATTGGACAAATGTATATACATTTCTCAAATATTTTCCCCACCCCCACCCTCATACATTTCTCAAATATTTTTCCCATCTCGACCCTCATATGGGTGGGGAAAATATTGGAGAAATGTATATACATTTCTCCAATATTTTCTCCACCCCTACCCTCATATATACATTTCTCCATTTTTTTCCCCACATATATACATTTCTCCAATATTTTCCCCACCCCTGCACTCATTTATGAAGGTGGGTGTGGGGAAAATATATATACATTTCTCCAATATTTTCCCCACTCCCACCCTCACCCTCACCCCCACCCTCATATATGGGGGCGATGAAAATATAACTGAAATGTATATATTTTCCCCACCCCCAATATACATTTCTCCAATATTTTCCCCACCCCCACCCTCATAACTATATCGAATA
>SNQJ01S0191837.1:9294-27231 GCA_010110895.2 Picea sitchensis
GATGCTGCCAAATTTAACCACTTTTTACCAAAAGGATGTAAAGACTACTTTTCTAAATGGAGTGATTTAAGAGGAAGTATACATAAATCAGCCAAAAGGGTTTGAGGTGCATGGGTTGTTCAACAAAATAGGGTGTTTCCACACAAGACAAACACCTTAAGCAACCACTGACACAACTAGATTCAAGATCAATGCACTAGTGATTTTACGCAATTAAAATGGTCAAAGAGGAAAATAGTCCATAGCCCTAGCCAACACAACCACTTGAAGGAATATATTAATGCAAAAGAAGAATTTGTACATAAGAGTTTCTCAAGTCGATCTTCAACAAATGACCCTGCATACTCTTTAAATAGAGATCATGAACAAATCGAGTCTTTAGCCACAAATCAATATAGTCGTTAGTATCAAAGAGAATATAAATTGTCGAATCACTTTAGGTCTAGAACATATCATGACCATCAAATTACATAACTACAAATGCATAGTAAAGAAACACACTTTTACCTAAAGACACATTAGACCAAGTTGATCTTAACTAACTCCTAAGTGTCTAAATACCCTAACATCCCCCCTTAAGAACAACTTCGGATACTATTGAAGGATTTACAAAGGTGACACGATTAGAGAATGAAGGAGGCATTAGAGCCTATCCCCCCTTAATGACAACCTCTCGAACTCCTAACATAATCAAAGTTTGGAAAACTTCACTTTTGTAAAAGATTTTGTGAAAATGTCTACAAGTTGACCATCTGTAGGACGAAAGAGCACTTCAAGAACAAAATCATGAATGAGGTTTCTGATGAAGTGCATTTGTAGCTCAATGTGTTTGTTGCATTGATGTTGAACTGAATCTTTGGTGAGCTTGATAGCACTTTGGTTGTCACACTAAAGTGTGATCAGATGTTGCTGCAAGAATCCAAACTTCAAAAAATCTGTCAAAGCCACAAGGTTACCCAAATTGCATTAATCGCTACTCAGTACTTTGTTTATATTAATGAAACATAAAAGCTTGTTGTTTCTTACAAGCCCATGTGACAGGCCCAGAACCAAGATTGAAAACATAACCTATAGTAGACTTTCCATCATCAAGGTCGCTCACCCAACCGGAATCAATGAAACCAAACAACAAGGAAGTCCCCCTTGAAGTATGATGTATCACAAACTTAATTATACCGTTGATATATCGTGGATGTTGCTTTCCAATGGCTCTCATGGGGTGTTTGCATATACCGAACAACAAGACCAACAACAAAGGAATTATCATGACAGGTATGAGTCAAATATAAGAAGCTACCAACTAGCTAACGATATAAACCGGCATCTAAGTTGGGTGTAGTACAAGAGGCAACAAGTTTGACTTCAAACTAGAAGGGAGATGGGGCTAGTTTACAATCTTCAATGTTAAAGCGATGAAGAAGGTAACATGCATACTTAGATTTGGAAATAATGCAAATAACCTAGGTCTATCATTTCAAATTTCTTGGATTTCACATGGTTCAAAAGTTTAGGAATCGGGTTGGTTTACAATCTTCTATGTGAAAATGGAAAAGAAGGTCAAATGCATACTTAGATTGGGAAAAGGAAATTCCTTCCTTGATTTGCAATAATTGGAGGCCAAGGAAATAATGCAAATAACCTAAGTCTGTCATTTCAAATTTATTTTTAAGGTTGCATTCCACATAGTTTAAAAGTTTAGGGTCACTACCAACGAGGATAAGGTCATCAACATAAAGAACATGTATTTTCAGATGGCTTCCTACTTTCTTGGCATGGACATTAGGGTCATACTGACATCTAGAAAAGTCGATGTCGAAAGAAAGTTATCCATTTTAGCATACCAAGCACGATGAGCTTTCTTAAGACCATAGAGAGATTTCTTAAGGCAGCACACAAGGCTAGAATCATTATGAACATAGCCAGGAGGTTGTTCCATGTAAATTTCTTCCTGCAAATCACCATGCAAGAAGGCATATTTGACATCCATCTAATGGAACTCCCATTTATGTGAGGCAGCAAGGGCTAAAATAAGGCAGATGGAATTCATTTTGGCTATGCAGACAAAGGTTTCATTGCAGTCAATTCCTTCAACTTGAGAAAATCCTTTGGCAACTAATCAAGCCTTATGTCTTTCAACATTTCCATCTTATGCATACTTAGTTCTATACACCCATTTCCATCTTATGCATACTTAGTTCTATACACCCATTTACATCTAGCAAGTTTTCTTCCTTTCGAAAGACATACAAGATCTTGAGTATCATTCGCCATTAAGGAACGATATTATTCATTCATTGTTGTGTCCCAATCTATATGGCTAGAAACTTCTACAAATGTTTCTAGATCGTCAATTTCTAAAACTTGAGCCAAAAGAGAGGTACCTTGTTGGAACTGTGAGCGTCTATGTCGCTAATCTATAGGATCACCAACAAGATCACCAGTTGCTTCTCATGTTAAACAAACCCATCTAGGAAATTGCAGTGCTCGTGTAGGTTCATGTTCCATGGACTCAACTAGAGCAAGGTGAGCAAACAGAGGTGGATTTTCATCCTCACTATCATCATTTGAAGAAGAAACTAGAATAGGATCACTAAAAGAAAAGTTGGCAAAAGAAGATGGTATAGACGTCGAATATGGCTCATGGGTCAAAGATATCACAAACGACAAATTAGGCTCGAAGGTCGAGAGATTTTCATCAAACTTAACATCTCTTCTAAAAATTATATCATTAGAATCAAATTAAAGAAGTCTATAAGCTTTTACATCTTCAAAATATCCAACAAAAATTCACTTCTCATTTTTAAGTTGGAATGTTTTCCTTTTCTCATCAGGAATGTGAGCCCATGCTTCACTACCAAATACATGGAAGTGGCTTACATCTAGCTTAAATTTAGTCCATGCTTCTTCCGATGTTATAATTTTTAAAGTCTTTGTGGGAGTGTAATTTGCTATGTAAACGGCACAATTAATGGCTTACACCCGATAATGAAGACTTAATCCCTTAAGATTGGATCATACAATTTTCCATTTCCTTTAAGGTTCGGTTCCTTCTCTCAAAAACAACATTTTGTTGTGGTGTATATGGAACAGTATGTTGCATTTGAATGCCCTATGTAGTGCAGTAAGTTGTAAATTTGTTGTTTGCATATTCGCCTTCACTATCTATTCTTAACCTATGTAATTGATGTCCAGATTGTTTCTCTACAAGGGCCTTGTAGGCCAAAAACATGTCAAAGACTTCACTCTTAAGTTTTAGATATAAACACAAGTGAGTCAAGAGAAGTCATCAATTAAAATTAAGAAGTAATTGCACACAGATAAGATAAGATAAGATAATTTTATTAATGTCCGACTAATGACCACAAACGTCAAAGGGATTGTTGAGTATAATGATGTCAATACAATGCGGGAGTACCAAAAGGTCTCCTATATAAAGGCGATAGGACGAAAGTAAAGTGCAATAAGGTGGAGTTGTAGAAGGTGAAAACTACCCCAAAGCATGAAAAACCCTCGACCTTGAGCTCCTATACCTTCTCGGATGATGGGGTGCATCGTAAAAGAAGGACTAAGGGAAAGAGAAAACATCAGAAAGGAAACAGATCTTTCATGGAATGGATCCATCTCTCTTATCATCCGAGGTCGAATGAAGAAAATTGAGTATAGTCGAGTGTCCCGAGGGGGGACTAGTTGGGTGTCTAGATCGTTCGTTGTGTTGTTGGTTGATAGAGGTAGCGCATCAATGAGGTCTGGGGTATCTCGTTCGTCCCCTGGGAGGGGATTTAGTCTAGCAATGTCGCTGAAATCTCGTGAGAGGATGGAAGGTCCCACAAGTCCGAACTGATCTAGAATCTGGGGATGTGTTGGTGTCGGTCTGTCTCTTAGTGCCCCTTCTTGAAGGTAGCACCGAGAAGGAGGTGATCCGCCAGATGGGGTCTGGTCTCATAGGAGGTTGAAGTGTATGGGCTAGGAACCTGAGGGCCTCTTGTATGTACAAGGCTAAATATCATTGATCCAAGTACCTAAAGAAGCCCGTGAGGCTCTGAGCCCCCCTAAATAAGCAATGAAACTGCCCCCTGATCTCATAATAAATGGGGCATCGAAAAATGAAGTGCTCCTCAACGACCTCTTGATACTGGCATAGATGACAAATCCTATCTAGTCAGTCAATCCAGTGGTCTATATCTGCTCGAAGTTTATGAGAGTCGACTCTAAGATGGCCTACGGGTATGCGAGGAGCATGTGCCTAGTGTCGAAATGTATATTGTGGTCGAACAATGAGCCCATCCCTAATCTCCAAGAGATGCCCGATGTAAAAGACCATCTTTGGACGTAACCCGTCAGGGGAGCTTAACCCAAGTGGTCTAGATAAACAACAAATAAATGTCATCTCTGATGATCTTGTTCAACACCTGCTTGGTCAATAGGAGATGGCCAGGTGCATCCGAGGAATACCGAAACGGAAGGAGGCGATCAATTTGAATGCCCACGAATCCTAAAAGATATGAAATCCCTACAAACCAACCTCGGGCTCGAGCTACAGGGCTATAGTGGGCATTAGTCTCAGAAGAGCAGTAAGCCAAGTATGAGTATCGATCTCACCCTATTGCTGAGCCGGCTAAGCCTCGGATGCGATGTAGAAAAGAGACCAGTCTGAACACTATCTCAAGTCGAAAGGGTTGAGCCTCAAACTCTACTAGAATGATCTGATGAGGGACTGTCTGCTTGCATCTAATGATGTGTTGGAGGAAAAGAGTCTGGACTCTCTCAATCGATGCCCAATCATACTCCAGTAAGGAAGGCCCCCGGACCTATGAGTCATATAGAACAGTGGGTCAGATAAGGGAGTCCATAAGAGACATATTGGATGAGATGTACCGAAAACGATGGCAGAAACACTATCTCTCGAGAAGGGCTAAATACCCATAACCCTTGGCAATCTGAAGCTAGAGAGTCGATCCCAAACTGAAACGAGGTCCTGAAAATCGTACTCCCAAGTATGTGCAAGCGTTGGTGATCTCAACTCCTCCCATCTGAAGAAGAAATGAAGTTTTACAGACTTCTTCGACCCGTTGAAGATCATAACCTTGGTTTTACCCAGGTTGACCATCAACCGCCGAAGATCGTAGAAGAGAGCAAGGGTTTCCAGCTATCTATGTGTGTGTTTGGGTGTTTGATGTATGTGGTGAATATTGTGCAAGACATTTGCTAGGCAGTGAATATAATGAGCCAGCTTATGATTGAGCCTTGCCAATTTGATTGGAAATATGGTAAGCATGTGCGTAAATATATGAAGGGCACAATCCATTATGTCATGAATTTTTTTGGAAATGGCAAATTGCTACTAAACGAATTTGTGTATACAGGTTGGGATAAAGACGTTGATACTCGAAAGAGTACTTTGAGGTCTTGTTTCAATTTGGGATCAAGTAAGATTTCCTGGTTCAACAGGAAGCAAGCCAGTTGCTCTCAATTCATTTGAAGCAGAGTATATGCCAGCTTTGCCTACCTGTTTCAAAGCCATATGGCTTCGCAAGTTAACTACAAAGTTGACTAATCAATTGTTTGGGCCCACAGTTGTATACTGTGACTGTCAAAGTTGCATCAAGCTCTTTGAAAATCCAAAGTTTCATGATTGCTCAAACATATAGATATAAAATACCATTTTTGAGAGATTGAATTCAGAAGGGAGTTGTAGTGTTGGACAACATTCCAGCAGATTTACAAGTGGTTGATAAAGCCCCTATCTAAGGGGGCATTTAGGATTTTGAGGGCGAAGCTATGGTTATTGGAGAAAACCTTCCTTGCAAAGAGGAAGTGTTAGATTCCCTATTGCTATGAATTGTTCACCTTCGACCTGGGTGAGCAACAATAGAAGTTCAATTTCAACCATGGTGAGTAGAGCATCAAAGCATAGATTGCAGCACTCCAGAAGGAGGGTTCACTAGGGTTCCACGTCAAGGTGAGTTGTAGGAGTTACGATGCATTTAGTAGGTAGGGCGCACTTCCCTATGTCGGTATTTTAGTGTTGAGTAATTAAGTGTTGTAACTGTTCGAGTACACTTCGATCCTTTTTCTTTTTCTTTTCTAAGGAAAACCTTGTGGGGAAACCAGGGATGCTTCCCCACATTCATGGATGGCATCCCTAGTAAACTCGTTGTCGTAGACTAGTGTGTCTCACCAAGAGGGATCCGAACCAAGCACCTGTTGGCACAGAACCAACCAAATGCCCAACAACATGGTGACAACTGATTGAGCTAACCCCTTGGGATAAATTACATTTCAATCTAGGTGCATTGATAATAGGATTTACCTACAAGTGGGGCATAAGATATCAAATCCATGGGGGGGGTGGGCGAAGGATCCGTGGAACCAAACAGAGCTGAATTTGTATGGATCTACGTAGGTCCGCTAGCAAAAAAATTCAGGATTATTGAGAATCGCGTCCCACATGTTGGAGTCGTTTCGCTCAGTTTGAAGGCGAATCTCGCGGTTTTGGAGGCAGATCCGACAACAGATAACCCCACCATGCGCAAATACCCAACGTTTTGACACTTGTTTAAACCCTAAACATTGTGCCCCCAATATAAGAAGACCCTACCCAACTTCCAAAACGTAGCAACTGTTCTGACTTCCAAGGTGTTATCACTCTGTAAATTGCCTTGGTTGAGGAGGCAAATTACAAAGGTAACCTCAAAACCACTTTAGAGTTGAAACTAGCCCTTTCAGCTTAGAGGAAGATCTCTCTTTACAGCTCAGTCAAGAATGGTAGGCTGTCAATAATGGCAGAAGTGTCCTCAGACACACTTTTATTAAATAGGAAAAGAAATTACATATGAGAATTTGCAAGAGTTTACACACGAACACTTCAGCACTCTTGTAATGAGCTATTATAAGCTAAATGTCATAACAAAATCTAGTTATGGATCACTTCTTAAATAAACAAGTGTCCATTTACAGTAAATACTATTTTAACAATCTTCTAACTATACTCCTAATTTAGAGTCTAAGATACGACACCTTTCTAGAGTCATATCTTTCACAGCAATATTCTATTTCTAAATGTCTCCATTTATTAATCAAATATTCTAGATTATTAAATTATTATTCTAAATTAATAATTATTTTATCCTAACTTTTAAACTATGATATTTGTATTTTGGATCATCTAACGTTCCCCCCCTATGATCCAAAGATACATTACAGCAGATACCAAGTTCATCCCTGAACTTAGTAAATTTTATTCTGCCAAGAGGTTTCGTGAAAATGTCGAAGATCTGATCTTCTAAAGGACGATAAATTGGCTTGATGACATCCTTTGCAATGAGTGATCTAATATGATGATACTTGGTGTCCACATGCTTTGTCTTTGAATGAAAAACTGAATTCTTGGCAAGCTTAATGGTTGACTCGATGTCGATGAATAATGATGTAGCTTTTGCTTGAGAAATGCCCAAGTCCTGCAAAACTCTGCGTAACCAAACAATTTCACATGTTGCTTCCCATGCTGAGATGTATTCTGCTTCTGCTGAAGAAGTGGCCACTGTAGCTTGTTTCTTACAACTCCAAGACACTATTGTTGAACCCATGTTCATTAAATAACCTGATGTTGATGCTCGATCATCAATACTTCTAGCAAAGTCAGCATCTGAAAATCCACCAAGTACAAAGTTTTTAGTCTTTTTGTAAATAAGACCAAAATCTTTTGTTCCTTGGATATATCGAAGAACTCTTTTGGCTGCATTCCAGCGATTGTCCTGTGGTTGTTGCATAAAGCATGAAAGAATACTGACTGCATAAAATAGATCTGGTCGAGTGTTTGTCAAATAAATCAAGCTGCCAATTAATTGTCTATAAGTAGTGTTGTCTACCATTTCCCCCCCTTTCAAATTTTAAAAGTTTCAAGTGTTGCTCCATAGGGGTAAGAGATGGTTTGCAATCCTGCATTCCAAATCGCTGAAGAATTTATGTTGCATGCTTACTCTGAGAAATGAAAATATGATGTGGACGTTGGAATATTTCAATTCCAAGATATTAGTAAAGTAGCCCCAAATCTGTCATCTTAAAACCTGCATGTAACTCCTTTTTCACCTGTGCAATATGATCATCATTGTTTCCAGTAATGATCAAATCATCTACATACATAACAAGAATCACCAGATATGGACCTTGTTGACGTATATACAAAGTATCATCAGATTCACTTCGTTGAAAACCAACTTTCCTAAGGTATTCATCCATTTTTGTATACCAAGCTCGAGGAGCTTGTTTTAACCCATATAAAGCCTTGATTAATTTGCAGACTTTAGGTTCCTGCCCTTCAATTTCAAAACCTGGTGGTTGTTGCATATATACATCTTCATGTAAGTCTTCGTTGAGAAAAGCACTTTTTACATCCATTTGATGAACTTTCCAACATTTTTGAGCGGCCAATGCAAGTGTTAATCGGATGGTGTTCCATTTAGCTGTAGGAGCAAAAGTTTCCTCATAATCAATGCCTTCCTGCTGCGCAAAACCTTTAGCCACAAGTCTTGCTTTATACTTGTCAATTTCTCCATGTTGGTTGTATTTAATTATGTAAACACATTTGCATCCGATGGGTTTAACACTTTTAGGACAATCAACAAGTTTCCAAGTGTTGTTATCAATTACTGCTTGATACTCTTCAATCATAGCATGTTTCCATTCTTTATGTTTTACTGCTTCTTGTTCAATGAGAGAATACAATTGATTTTCAATGCTACAATAATTAAATTTCTAAAGAAGCAACATTCTAATTTCTATGATAATCGATGAAACTATAAACACTACAACAGCACACAAGAAAGAAGTAGACTCGCTCTTGGTAGCCTGCGCGGACCAATCTTCTTCAAACAATCTTCACTCACAATTTTCATACTGTGGATAGATCTCTTCTGCTGCAATTGATTTGCTTGTGAAAGGAATAATATGCTCTGCACTGGGAGACATGTATACAGATATTCACTTGTTCACACGTGCCCTTAAAAATTGATCTCTCGTGATCCCTAGGAAAGTTTTCAGAGTCTTTCCAATGCATCAGAAGCCGAGAATTTCAAATATTTCTCCAACGATCTCACGAACTGGTTTAAAAAAAGAATGCCTTCATGCCTTTATCTCTCACAGAAGGGCAGTAACAACAGTTGGCAAAGGAAAACAGGCTGATATTTATGGAGACTTCTGCAAGAACAACTGGGATCCGAGTAGTACCGCCTGTCTTTTTTTTTTATCTCTGGCCTTGTTAAAAATAACTGTGAATCCTTCTACTGAAGCTGGGTCATTCACATCCCGCTCGCCAAATTTTGGCAGTGGTCGACCCTTCTCTTGTTGTTAATTTTACACAAAATCAAAAACAACATATACGTTGCAATTTTTCAAGAAAATTTCCGCTAAGTGTCGGTTTTTCTCACTAATCTTTCATCGAAACAGTCTATTGTGCCGTGTAGTATGTATGTTGTACAGATTAATCTGTTTTGAAATTTCACAAAAGGATTTTAACAAGAAAACAACAACATTTCTCCCCGCATGACCCTTGCCTGGCCTTAAAAAAAACAGTTCTTTCCCTTTTTTTTTAAAATGAACAATTAACTGACCAATTTAACTAATCGAGTGCGTCGACGTTTTTCTTAGCCTGTAGAGCTGGAATCTTCTTCTCACATCAGCTAATCGCCTCCTCACGTCAACTGCATTACTGGAGCTCTAATACCACAATTATGGCAGAAGTTTCCTCAGACACACACTTTTATTAAATAGGAAAAGAAATTACATATGAAAATTTGCAAGAGTTTACACACAAACACTCCAGCACTCTTGCAATGAGCTATATATAAGCTAAATGTCCTAACAAAATCTAGTTATGGATCACTTGTTAAATAAACAAGTGTCCATTTACAATAAATACTATTTTAACAATCTTCTAACTATACTCCTAATTTAGAGCCTAAGATACGACACCTTTCTAGAGTCATATCCTTCACAACAATATTCTATTTCTAAATGTCTCCATTTATTAATCAAATATTCTAAATTAATAATTTATTATTCTAAATTAATAATTATTTTATCCTAACTTTTTAAACTATGATATTTGTATTTTGGATCATTTAACAGTCAAATTGGGCACAATGGCTAGATCTGTAAGTAAAAACAAGGTTTATAGGTGTGGTGGCAGAGCTGAGAAGGAATCCATTGGGCATGGAGTCAAATTAAACATACAGATAAATATCACTGATTGGTTAAGGAGCAATCCAAGAAGCAGAGGCGAGGTAGATGATGACTTTTCAATGAAATATCGTTGTAATAATAGAAGAAATGAGAAAAACAACTTATCACACTCGGAGCACTATTTTAGATGAATTCTGACTGTAACTTAGAAAGAAATTGAAGTGTTTAACTGTGTGATTCAAAGCATCAAAACTAGGTGAATTCCAAATCATTAAATTTCATTTAAACGCTTATAAGTTACAAATCATGGTGATGTTTTATGTTATATCAATATATTTAATTTTGTTATACAATGTTAAAAAAAAACTTGATTGGTTAGTAAACATGAACTTGTACTTGGGGACCGATTTTAATTTGGGATGGCTTCTGCGGTTTTTCTCGGCACAAAAGAGCGAGACTGCGGCTGATTTTCCCGACTTATACAGCGATGACCGATCCTCCCTTGCTACCCTAGGTTTCCCCGTAACTGACGCCTCCCCTGTCCGCTCCTGCTAACCTTCACAGCCTCGAAACTGCCCCTGTTCCCAAGCCCTTAGGTCAGCCATGGTCAAAGGTTTAACCACCCGTTGTGGTTCTAACTCTCCTCCGAGGCTTACGACAGTTGGCCTCTCACCGCTTGACCAGCTCCTGACTCCCAAACCTCCGTCTCCACTATCAGGAACACTCCCAACCCCACCCTCTTCACCTCTAGGAGCGGACATCTTCACCAGAGTTTTTCGAACTTTCCCTGAGTACCTGGCCTTGAACCCCCTCTCTCCTGAAAGCTTCCTCACTATCCCCGATTCGCCCGTACACCTACCCCTAGACTGGCTATCACAGGAAGAAGTAGCACCTAGCACAAAAACTTTTGGAAGCAGGTTGGTGGTGAAAGAAGCACAGACTGCTAAAAACCCTTTTCTAGAAACAAGTTGTAAGGGGTTGGGTCTCTCCCCTCCACAGGGTTTTATCTCGACCCTTTTAGATGTTGAAGAGCAGCGAGGATTTTCACTAAATAGGAGGATACATTCCTCGGAGGACAGACAAGAGGTTTCGTGGGACGACAGGGGTTTTTACAAAGGTCGACTTAAAAGGAAAAGTAAAGGACCCTCCTCCAAAGGAAAAGTGGGCAATCTGCTACTAGGGAGAGAAGTCGGCATGAACAATGTGGTGCAAATGGTGAACCAAACACTGGTTGGGAGAGCCAGCGGCAGATTCTTTGCCCATAAAACCATAGTTTCCTGGGCAGAGTTGGCATGGAAAGAAGAGTTGGGTTATACCCCTGAAGTCATTGAATTAAGTCGAAATTGGTTTGCTTTCAAATTCACTCGGTCGGAAGACACTATTTGGGTGTTGGGGAAAAATTGGAGTTTAAATTCTTCCCCTCTATTGTTGAGGCCGTGGAGTCCTCTTTTTGACGCTACCAAGGAAAAAATGGACAAGATTCATGTTTGGGTCCGTTTGCCAACCCTTCCACTACAGTTCTAGGTACTAGATTATTTCAAAGCTATTGGAAACTATCTGGGGGAGTTCCTGGAAGCAGACCTTTCCTTTGAAAAAACAAAACAAAGGAAAATTGCAAGAATTATGGTTAATCTCAACATCAGGGAGGGGTTAGGAGAAGAGATTGACCTCACTTGGGAGGGATATACACATACTCAATTATTAGATTATGAGAATGTACCTTTCAGATGCCGACATTGTCATAAGTTTGGGCACCTGGTGGACTCCTGCCATCTTCCTTTAAGAACAAAAGGGGGATCCTACTACAGAGCAAAGTTAAGTCCACCTCCCCGAGAACGCAGAAGAAGACAAGAAGTTTTTCCAGAACTCACTACTCCTGCCTCGGTAGATTCGAGGCCTACGACAAAGGTTACAACTGAAAAGAACCAACCGGACCACTCGACAACCCTCGAAAAGGCGACTGAAGGACTATTGGAGATTACAAGCTCTTCTACAGCAGATCCAGACTTGTCGATTCCTGGACCCTCAAGTATTTCTCCTTGTCCTCTTCCCGCTATTACTATTTTAATAAATAATATGTCTTTAGAGGGTAAGGACTGGACGGAAGCACTGAGAAACTTATCACTCAATATCGTTTCCTTAAACATTCCCGTGGCCAGTCAAGACAAATCCTTTGACCCTCCCCTTTTGGATGCCCCTCCCCCCCCTAAGAGACTCTACATCCTCGAAGAAAACTCTTCCTCCTCCTCTCAATTGGTGGATTCCTCATCTACTCGGTATTTCTTAAGATCCCAAACAAAAGTTGTAGGTGGACTTGGAAAAGAAGAGATCACCTCCTTTGATTGGGGAGGACGAGGGAGAAAATCTTTCCTTTCTAAAGCTCAAACAAAGGCCAGATTGGATCTTTTGGCCAGAACACAACAATCTATTGAACAAGCACTTAGAGCAGCAAAGCCCCGAGGGAAGACATCTTCATGAAGATCATGTCCTTTAACTGCAAGGGTTTGGCAAGAGCCCATAAAAAAACTGCCTTAAAAAGGGTGGTCTTCACAGAACACCCGGACATACTGCTTCTACAAGAGACCTTGGGAATTGGGGAGGAGGTAAAATCTAGCTCGGAGCGCTTACTCCCTGGGTGGAGCTTCACGGTGGTGGATGATTTGGGTAGATTTGGAGGATTGGCCACTGGTTGGAACTCTCTAAAATTACAAGTTCTCAATACTTGGGGACTGGACTCAAGTATTGGGATCACTTTTCTCCTCCCAACCTTAAAAGAGACAGTCCATATACTAAACATTTATGGACCTTATCTAGATAGGAAACTCTACTGGGACACCCTCCTCAGTAAATCCTTCCTCAAAGAACTACTTATCTTAGGGGGGACCTAAATCTCTCCTTAGGCCCCTTAGAAATATGGGGGGACAGTGCGAGATCTGATCCTTTGGCGGACTACTTCAATAACAAATTTGCAGAATCATCCCTTTCAAACCTAGCCCCACCTTCCCTCAAACCAACTTGGAGGAACAACAGGACCGGAACAGCTGGAGTGGCAAAAAGACTTGACCGTTTCTTGATAACTGGCTCTCTTCTGAACAACTCATTGACCATCAAGCAGTGGATTGGCTTTGGAGGATTGTCTGATCATCATCCTATCTTTCTGGAGCTCAGACAGGATTCAAAAAAACCAACTAGCCCTTTTAAATTCAACAAGATGTGGCTAGAAGATGATTTGTTTTTAAAGTTAATCAAGGAGCACTGGATTCCCTTCAGTCAAGACTTAACACAGTCAACAGCATTTCAGTTTACTGAAAATTTAAGATGAATCAAAGATTTTGTAAAACCTTGGGCCATACAGAAAAGAAAACGAGAGGAAAAGGAGTTAAAAGAAATCGAAATCGAGCTTAAAAGGTTCTCAGATGATGAACAAGATCTATTGAGCACTACAGAATCAAAACTCAAACTACTACACCTGGAAAAAAAAGAGGATAAAGCTGCTCAAAGAAAATGAAGAAACTTGGAGGTTAAAAAGCTGAGCTATTTGGCTGGAAAGCAGAGATGAAAATATAAAGTTCTTTCAAGCGTATGCCAAAGGAAGGAAAAGTGTCAACACCATATGGCACTTAAAAGATCAAGAAGGAAACTCGAAAACCTCCTTTGGAGGGATGTCACTCTTAGGGAAAAACTACTTCAAAAATCTTTTTAAAGCAGACAGACAAGCTACTATAGAGGAAGTAGTCAATGTGGCACAATACTTCCCAAGATTTGTAGAAGAGGAAGATAACTGTCTTCTGATGAGTGAAATTACAAAAAAAGAACTCCTAGAAGTTCTACACAGCTTTCAAAACGATAAAAGTCCAGGCCCAGATGGATGGACTATAGAATTCTTCTTGGGATGCTATGAAATAATAAGAACAGATCTGCTGAAAATGGTGGAGGATACAAGGATTTCAGGTCGCATCCCTCTGAGCCTAAATGCCACCTTCATTGCTCTCATCCCAAAAACAGATACTCCAGAGACTCTGGATGAATTCAGACCCATCTCACTCTGTAATTGTGCCTATAAAATTGTCTCCAAAATTATAGCTCGAAGGTTCAAAAAAATCCTTTCCAAGAATATCTCGGAACAACAATTTGGGTTTTTGGAAGGGAGACAGATACATGAAGCTATAGGCATAGCACAAGAAGGATTACATGGTATGAAGACCAAGAAACTAAAAGGGGCAGTGCTAAAAATAGATCTCTCAAAAGCCTACGACAAAGTTAGTTGGTTGTATATTCGATTACTATTGACCCACTTAGGCTTTGGAGTTCCTTTTATTACATGGATCATGAGTTGTCTTACTACAGCATCCTTTGCAGTTCTAATAAATGGCTCAGCCTCGCCCTTTTTCACTCCTGAAAGAGGGCTCAAACAAGGTTGCCCCTTGTCACCACTCCTCTTTCTCCTGGTTGCAGAAGGGCTCAGCAGAGCGCTTACACAAAGTTTGATTGCAGATGAACTTTTGGGGATCAAAATCTCACACAATCTATCTCTTACACACCTCCTCTTTGTGGATGATGTCTTACTCTTCAGTGGAGGGACAAGAAGGGAAGATGAGACATTAAGGGACATACTCTTACATTTCTCTAAAGCTACAGGGATGCAAATAAATGACCGTAAATCGTCACTCACTACTTCTCTGCTTTCGGAAGAAGAAGTTTTAACCCACCAAAACTACTTCCCTTTCGAAAGAAGGACTTTAGAGCAAGTAGAACTAAAGTACTTGGGACAACCTAAAATTAACAATGACTATAGGAAAGAATATTGGAAGTGGCTCCTGCAAAAGCTGGATAAAAGAATAAATTCTTGGAGTCACCGATGGCTATCACGAGCAGGAAGATTGGTTTTGGTAAAATCGGTTCTGGAAGCCATCCCTGTTTGATGGATGTCTCTCTCTTGGGTCCCTAAAGGAATCCTGAATGCTGCAAGAAAACTCACCTCAAAGTTCCTCTGGAGTGGAAAATCAGAGTCACATGTAACTCCTTGGGTCGAATGGGAGAAAATTGCCACACCAAAGGCTATGGGTGGTTGGGGACTAAAAAACATCTTCTACTTTTCAAAAGCATTGGCAGCAAAGGGAGGGTGGCGTCTTCTTAATACTACTAGTCTCTAGACTAAAGTTATCCGACAGAAGTACATCGCACCATTTTCCCTTGAAGCCTGGATAAGAAGCCAGCCAAAATCATTGAAAGGAGCCTCAGTGATTTGGAAAGCTATTGTAAATGCTTTTCCAATCATAGAAAGTAGCTTAGCATGGAATATTGGAAATGGCAACAGACTCAAGTTAGGATTGGACCCTTGGTCAAGAAGTGAAAATGCTTTTCCAATCATAGAAAGTAGCTTAGCATGGAATATTGGAAATGGCAACAGACTCAAGTTAGGATTGGACCCTTGGTCAAGAAGTGATGGGAGCCATTCACTCAGCGAACAGTTAATACAGTCGTTACATTCCAAGGAATACTTCTTCCTAAGTTCTCTGGCGGACTCCAACCGCTCCATGCTTTGGGCTCAGGGATGGAAGGACCCATTCAGTTTGGGACTCAACGAAGAAGAATCACGAGAACTGGAACTCTATATCCAAGGGCTAAAGCTAGTACAACTCCGTCTTTCAAACTCTAAGGATGTACTAATATGGGATTCTCCACACTCTAGATCCTATACACCCAAACTGGGTTACTTAAAGTGCCATTCAGACTTGATTACACAGGACCCTGTTCGGTGGTGGAACAAACTGTGGAAAGTTAAAAGCCCAGCAAAAACCAGACTCTTCATGTGGAATGTCCTTCGAAACAAGGTCCCGACTTGGGATAACCTTCAGAAACGAAATTTTGTTGGACCTGGATGGTGCTCTCTTTGCAAAATTGATGAAGAGTCTTCTACCCATCTTTTTCTGAATTGTAGTTACATCAACAAAGTCTAGTTGGAGATTTCAAAAATGCTAAACTTACAGTGCATGTGGGAGGGAAGGAACTTGGAACATTCCTGGCAGTGGTGGTGGAATAATAAGTCTTACAAACACCTAAAAGCACTCCCCCTCTTGGTCTTTTGGGGAGTCTGGATTGCACGAAACTCCATTATCTTCAAAGGTGTTCCTCTTCCACCAGAGATCTCGACAGCAAACAGTATTGCCTTCTTGCCTTCCTCCTCTTCGTACCCTACTAGATCACCCATCGGACGAACACAAGATTTAGTACTCGACAGGACCTCTCCCTGCGATTTTTTTGATGGAGCCTCACAACAAGCCCACTATGGAGGGGGAGGACTCCTCTTCCTTTCTTTCTCACACTTTTTTGTCTTGACTTCAGGCCTCGAAACAGGAACAAACAATTTTGCAGAACTAATGAGCTACAAACTACTCATTGTTTTTGCCATTGGAAAGGGATGTCGAAGACTAAAAGTTTATGGGGATTCATTAAATGTTATAAATTGGATAAAAGGCACTCAGAGATGTTTAAACATAAGACTTGCTAGATTGGTGGAAGATATAAAACGATTGCAAACAAATTTTGACTTCATTGATTGCCAACATGTCTAAAGGGAAAAGAATAAAGAAGCGGACCAGAGGTCGAAAGAAGGGATCAACTTGGCTATGGGCCAATAGAAAATAATTGAACAACATAATGAACAACCAAATGAATATTGGCACAGTCCTTTTTTGGAACAAATCTCCAGATTTTGAACGGCACTTTGAAGAACATGAGCGTGCTTTTGATCAACGATAAGATTGTATTTCAGGCATACAGTATGCAATGAAGAAGCCCAAACAGATCAAAGTCTACAGAAGCAATTATGAACTACAGAAAGCAACATACAGCTATAAGACTACAATGTAACTGAATACACCACTTTTAGGTGTATATACAGAATGTAATTTTGTTCCTAAGTAATAAAATTACGCTTTTTTTCCAAGGAAAAAAAAAGTTACAGATCAAATGAAAATAAAAACAAGAGAATACATATACAAAAAAGGAGAAGAAACTTCAAACCATCATCACAACAATCTCTGGTAGGAAATAACTCTGTACATCTGCACCGATATTCTATTAGATCCAGAAAATTACAATAGATGCTCAATATCTTTCCTCTTACTCTTTAGCCAACCCTTTGCATATTTACAATTACAAAATACAAAGAAAATAGCTCTCCCTATGCTCAGGGATTCGAGCTCAATTGTTTCCCTATGAAAAAACTTAGTTACATTAAAACAGGAACTAACTTCAACTATTTGCAAAAGGATAGGAAAAAACTTTGACTGAATTAATTACAAAATAAGCCTTTAGAATTTTGAAAATTCCAGACCATATGACTAATACTTTGAATGTTGGAGTCGAGTTGCACATGTGTTGACAACTGGAAGGTCGAATCATTGCTTATAAGATGTTGATTTGGAAAAACAAGTTCAGTTTCGCAACGTCTAGGAAGTTCCGCAACGTGTTGTAAGCTACAACAAATTTTGCAGCAAGCCCACGCTGCAAAACTCTGTGCAGGCATGTGATCATTCATTTGATTGTTGTTTGTTGTATGTAAGGCAATGGGGAGTCTGATAATCTCTCAAAACACCAAAATTGAAGATTAAAACTTGCCTTGACATAATCAAAAAAAAGCTCAAACCTCAAATAATCTTTGGCTGCAAAATCAAGGTTTGATTTGTTGATTTGAACCTCTGTGTATAATCAAAATTCAGACAAAATTGATGAGCATCTGACTTTCTGACCTCT
>SNQJ01S0191838.1:17947-31185 GCA_010110895.2 Picea sitchensis
AAATTTAAAGAAAATATTTATTGGAGAAAAGAGGGGGATGGACGACACTTGTGCGATGGAGAATATTTAGATTATTTTATTGAAACTTAATTTAAAATGTGAATTAGGAAAGTAGGTGGGTCTCAAAACTCTATAAAAGAAAAGGGATATGAGGAAGAAATGGATCGGCTGATAGCGTAACGTTACGCTGCTGGAATTGTGACATGACTGATTACTTGTGAGGAGTTGGGATTTTCTCAGATCGAATAGGAGTGGTAGCTCGGCCTTGTGAGGTGAGTTGGAAAGCTAGGCATACCATATAGATTGTGTGTGGCCCCTTTGTGGTTCGGGGGGCTAAGGGGGAAGCAGAGTACCCCTAGCGATTGGCTGGGAGGTATCGGTGTAGTCTCTACGGTCGACGGAGCAGGAGCGGCACGGAGCGTAGGGTCATCATTCGAGGCGGGAGTTAAGGCAACGATATGTTTTTCATTTGCATGATAGAAGGTATTAGGACCTTAGCCTCTCTTACTGTTATCAACATTTTTGTATTGGCATTGTGAGATGAAAAATACTTAACTTCAAACGGCTTGGGTTCTTGTTGGATTAATTGGTTTCTTGCCTTGCTCTTTGGCGATTGTAATTGTGGGCCAATCATAAAAATATTACTTCTTACTCTGTTGTTGCATGTCGGTATTAGATAAAAGAATTTTATTGATCTCAGCATTGCCGACCTTCCTTGGATCTATGTGATCTCCCGTCGTGCCTTGCGTTGTTGTCTGCATTTTTACCTTTGCAGTGGGCGTTTATATGTTAATAGCTGTGTGTATGGCATTTATATGTTAATGGATGTGTGTAGGGAATTTATATGTTAATGGTTGTGTGTATGGCGTTTAATGTGTTAATGGTTGTGTGTAGGGTGTTTATATGTTAATGGATGTGTGTATGGAGTTTATAGGTTAATGGTTGTGTGTATGGAGTTTATATCCCAGTGGGTGTTTTTACTTAGTGGGCGTTTATATGTTAATGGTTGTTTTTACCCAGTGGGCATTTATATGTTAATGGTTGTTTTTACCGAGTGAGCATTTTTAAGTTAATGGTTGTGTGTATATATGACTGGGGTGTTTTCCGGTTAAGACCGTGGGTGTTCTAATCTCTTTGGGGGAGATTTGATTCTACTGGGCGTTTTCATCTCTCTATGGGCATTTTATTTTCTCTATGGGTGAATTCATTCTCTGTGGGCATTTTTATTTTCTCTATAGGCGAATTCATTCTCCGTGGGAATTTTTTCCTTTGCCTGTGGGCATTTTTAATTACTGTTGGCGTTCTGTATATCACCGTGGGCATTTTCATTTTTGGTAATTTGATCTGAGAACTCAATGTTGGCATAATGGGCAATCGACTTTACTGTTAAGAGCAATTTCATTTCCGAGCAGAAATTTAGAATTTAATAGCTCGCTTCCATTTCAATTGATACAAATATCGTTAGGGTTGAAGTTAGCTTATTTTTCTGTGCTAGTTTGAATACTGTGAAGATTCCCTTCTCATGCATGAAATTGGAACCGATTTAACTATTTCATAACAAAATCATGAGTGGATAAATTGGTTGATGTAGCACAAGTTTGAGAGCTATTTACAAATTCACAGACAAGGTATGTGATCGATTTTCTATTGTAGAGAAGGGTATAGTTCAATAATAATTTTTCATTGATTAAATTCTTTACTTTGGCTAGGTCTGAGCGTACATTTTTCCCTCCATTTCACTTAGCCTTTATCCTTCAGTTTCCAGTTGAGCACACAACTGGCCAGGTCCGTTTGAGAAGTATTTTTATTTCCTTGAATGCCCATAAAAATTTGCATGACTATAACAACATATAAAGTTGATTAACGATCAAACCTCTACAAGTCTGGTTTTGGCAAGAGACTCAAAGCGCTTGCTGTACATTTTCTCCATAAATACACATTCCATGGGAAAACTTTCTTTTATATATGTCTAGAATACTATCTCCATGCATTTTCATAACATTTATGGGTTATTATTCTGAACCATTCCTATGTGAAGAGGTAAAAAGGAGTCCTCTGTTCGCTAGATTCTAGACCCTGTATCCTTCATATATGCTGATTAAAGAGTACATTGTAAGAGGAACCTTCTCTCCACCAACATTTGTATGAAAGTTATTTCCTTGAATAACCCTCTCATCCCTCTAGACATTGGTCTATACTATGCCTTGCAATCCTTCCGGACAACATTTAGCGTTTAACTTTTTATTTTTACTTTCATTTACTTCCTATTAGAATTGGGATTGATGTCAGTAAAAGTTGAATGCGTTCTAGCGTTGGGTTGCGTTTTTTTTGGGAGCTTGCCCGCGTTAAAGTGCTGCCAGGGTTGAAGTTTCTTATCAATTGAATTTTTTTCTTACTCCTTCTAATCCGTTTCAATTGTGGCATTTGTTATGATTAAAACCTTCTTAATGATTTATTGTTAACACTCAAAACTTTGATGCTATATAGTTTAATTCTTAAAACCTTTGTTCTTTATAGTATAATGCGTTTAATTTTTAAATGCTTTATGGTGTTATTGCTTTAATGCTTATGCTTTAAAGGTTCTTTTATTGCATGGATTGAATTGCTTGTGAGAAAGGCTGGTTTATTGCTTCAAGTTTGTGAATGGAAATTTTGTTGCGATAAAAAAACAAATGTAATATTAGTGGTTGATATCGTGCAAGTGGTAAGGTCATTGTTAAATTAATTGCGAAGTCAATATGATATCGAAGTAAGGATGTAGGTAAGTTATGGAAGGGTTACAAAAATTTATTGTTATTTATGACCCATAAAAAGTAAGGACATGGTTATTTTCATTACGGTGTCATAATAATATCCAAAGTCAGGATATAGTTAATGCATGGAAGTATTTTCAAAATCGCATTGTTATTCAGGACCAGTAAAATGTAAGATACCGGTTGCTTTAGTTGCATGTCATTGGAATATAAAATGATGATATGGTTATTTAGGGTCTTGGTATTGTAGTTTATTGTCATAGATAATAATAAACTGTACAGTACTTGTGATTTTACTTGAAATGTTAGTGGAATATAAAAGTAATGATATGGTTGCTTTATGATAGTGTTGTTGTAATTACATTATTATCGATAACATACAAAAGGTAAGGCTCTGGAAACTAAGTAAAATCATTTATTATGATTCAGTAAAATGGGGAATGAAATGATTTAAATGTACCTTAATTAAGGTTGGGTTGGTGACTCATCGATTATTAGAAATTAAATGGGGTTTTGGGCTGAAACTATGGTCATCTGAGTCATATTTAGTGCCCTATCATAATAATGGTTGTTGTTGTAGAAATTCTTCGGACTGGCAACTGTCGTAGTGGTCGTGGTTTTTATTGATTATATTTGTACTTGGTGGTAGTCATTTTATTGCTTGGTCTGCTTCTGTCGGGCGGGATGTAGACACCTCCATGTTCCTCAGAACAGTAGCCAGCCCTGAGACATTAAATGGTTAAAATCGATGGGAACCTGGGCTTGAGAGTTGCTTATGTGTCTTGGAGGTCCTAACCATTGCAGGGTAGGATGGATGGGAAGTCAGTCTTTTTATTGATGAATGATTGTTGATCCATGCTTGCAGAAACGTGATGTGTGTATTATGTCATCTTGTGGTGTTCGTCGTTGTCCTGTCTTGTTAGTCATTGGGTGGCGATGCAAAGTCGATTGTGTTGTTTCCCTTGTACACGCGCGCACACACTTTTAAAACAAACAAAAAAAAAATCCACTTGTTATAAGAGGTTGTCATCGTGATGAACGAGACGTATGTTACATGTTGTCTCTATCTTATTTATCTCTGATTGAGCCACAATTTTGTATTTGGTAGATAGATCATCCTTCTCATTATTGATTGAATCATACGAGCAATTTACCAATTCATATTGTAATATGTTGAATTCTTGCGTCTAGGACTTGAAGGTGTCTATGCTTCTAGGTGAGGTGTCGAGAGAACATTTGTATTTTTTCTTGAACTTTCATTAGTGACTTTAATTTCTTTTTGTGGAGGCATGGTATCATATCTCAGAGTTTTGTTATCTGTCACAGAAAATGCAGAAGACTGATTATTTTGCTAAGCCAGCTCTGTGAAAACGTGAATGTAATTCAAAAATGAAAAAATCTTATTTTCCATAAGCGCATCAATTTGCCTATACCTTCACTGACAATGCATTTAATTCCTTTAGTAAAAAGATTTGGGAGATAAATCAGGATCTTATTGAAATCATTTCCCTATATCAGCTATTAATTCCATTAACGGTCGATGTTTCATGATCGGAAAAATCATAGATCAAATTTGAATTTTCCCGAAATGAAAATCAACAAAACTTAATCATGATATAACAATGTTCAATGTGTTAATGAATCAAGTTTATTTTTTTATTAATCATGCTTAACTTTAATCCATTTAGGGGTTTCTGACCTCGAGTTATCCTATACTAGTTCAAGCTATGTTCTTTGAATCGCAAAATCGCGATTGATTAATTAATATTAATCACATTTAACCTTTTAAATAATCGTGATTAAATTCAAGGGTTTAGCGATTTCAGGTATCGGGACTTTGGTTGTCGTTCGAGGCAGGATCCCTGAAATGCAAAATTCCTATAAGTTTTAAATATCGTTAATTATTTTTAATCGATTAATTAACCTCATTTAACTTAAGATAGTTTCGCGATTTCGTATGTCGAGACTTTGGAGTTCTTACAAGTTGGACTTTTAGTTTCACAAAACCCCAAAACCTGACATTTAGAAGGTATCCTTTAGTGATTTGACCTTTTAATGAGTGGGCGGTTCCATAACTTTTAAGGATTTCAGATCATTGGATTCAAAAGAAGACTTCATCAACGGTGATATTCAAGTGCGTTTGTCGTTATTTAAACAAGAATGAAAATTATCTAAGTATAAAGTATAGAAAAATATATATGTTCCAACACAATGTAGATGTTGATAATATTTGTCTAGAGCATGGCTTTGTGTCCCAATCACAACTATTGCGACAGTGCAGGAGAAGAAGATAGTAGATAAGATTGTATGCTGATAAAAAATAAGATACATAGGAAGAATTGTGGATAACATAAGGTACATTCGATTTGACATATATTTGAATGAATCCACCTGCTCACCTATTTTTTTGTACGATGATTGGTCTACGCATTCTTTGTTGTTGAATAATTTTAACAAGTGGACAAAGATGGTTTCCAAAAACCTGCCAACCAATTAATATTTTTTTGTGAAAATATATCCCTAAGATATTCCTTCAACATAATTATATAATCTATCAATATATAAAACACATCGATCATCAAATGGTGTTTCACCTCTGTAGCATCGAAAAATAAATAGAGTTTCAACTCCTCAACATCAATAAAAAACAAGGTTACGTGGCAGTGTAGTCTCTGCCAACAAGGTTACAAAGTAAATTGTGGAACGAATTGTAAATGACGGAAGTATTCGGTGCAAAAGGTATATCACGAAAATGTTGTGTGAAACATGTATATCAGGGAACATGGGGCATAAAATTTCGTTAGCATCGAGGCACGACCCTGTGGAGAAACGTAAATTGTAGAAAATGGGGTCGAATTGTAAATGATGGAAGTGTTCGGTGCAAAATGTATATGAAAGAAATGTTGTGTTGAACATGTATATCACGGAACATCGACCCTACGGAGAGATAGGAAATTGCATCGAAGATGTGGAAAGGAGAATGAAGCACAAGTAGTATCCATGCATTAAATGATGCTTGACATGTAGAGAACCATTTAGTTTTTGAAAGTATATAACAAAATACAATTTGTTCACAGTGGAAGAAAATTTTTTGAAATTTATCCATGCAAACAATGATGCTTGGCATGTAGAGCACCATTTAATTTTTGAAAGTATATAACAAAATATAAATTTGTTTGTCATATAGACTGGTGAAATATAAAATTTATGAAGACATAAATTTAAAATGAGATAAGAAAACAATTTTATTTGAAATATGTCAAAAAATAAAAGTTTGTTACATACTACTGAAAATTTTGAAATATATAAAAAAATAAAAGTTTGTTAGATATTAATGGAAATTTCAATGCGTTTGTCATGTAGACTAGGATTGGGGCTCCCACAGACCATAAGAGAAATATGTACAAGAAACAAGATTGTAGAAAGAAGATAGTGTGCAATACCTACAAAAAAAATAAAATTGAAAGGTATAAGTGTTTTCCTAGACATTTCCATTTTAAAAAGTGGAATAATTGGGTTCATAAACAAAGAAGGATGCGATCAATACACTTATAGTGATGGTGCATATGAGCCCTTTGGATATTTTCTTGCGGCTACCATTTCATTGATGCCATCGACGATTGTTGGAATCTTGGGAACCGCCTGTTGTCTTTCATCAATGGCCTGCTTCAATTCCCTTTCGAGCCATTCTTCAATGTAGCTTCTCATTGGGGCGACATTGATCTCATTCCATATTTTTATGTTGAAAAGATCATTTTCTAATTATTGGAAGTCGATAGAAATATTACACAGAGCCTGATGAATTTCATCATTCTATACTAAATATTCAACTAGCCAGTCATCGAAATGAGGTTGATCATATTCAAGGATGTTGTAAAACTTTTGTAGAGACAACATCTTAAACATATCAACATGTTTATCGAACTCTTCCCTAGTTAAGGGAAAGGAGTTTGCGATTAATTCTGGGTATTGGAAGTTGTTGGTATTTCCGATTAATTTTATTCTTGACAGCCTTGTGAATAATTTATCTTTCTTTGATATGGCTTGTTCACATGACTGAACAATGAGATGCAGGTTCTTCACTTTTTCTTTCCAGCATGCATTTAATTGACCGATCTGGTTTTTGGATGGAAGATCTTGTTGTCTTCTTTTTGTTTCTGTCATATTGTTGACAATGGTGCCAAAAGGAAGGACTGTATTTAAATAGAAATTTTCTTAATATTTTAACTCTGCCTGCAAATGTTCGAGCAAACCATGTGCCCTGGTTCCAAGGGACGTGATGGTTTGTGGTGTTTTCCACTCCTCGGTAACCAGTACCATTATTTTCTTGATATTATTGTCCACTTATCCTCTACAGGATGCAAGGAGGATGGAGGATTGTTTTAAGTTGGTTGCAGGGGTGGCATGCATGGCTATTTCCAAATGATTGACAAGCAATGGCATAGGAATCAAAGTCGCTTCCAATTCCTTGACCCGGTCCTTCTGTCTGGCATTATCAACCTCAATGCCTCCAATGGAATCATGAAGTGCATATTCGTTCACGTTGTGAAGTTGAAATATTTGGGATGACCATACGTTGGCAAGGTCAACCTCTGAATGAGATTTTTCTTTCTTAGTTTTTACATTTTTTTTCTCAATGATCAATTTTTTGGACTGGTTGTCAAAAACAATGCTCTAGAACATGAAGGATTCATCTTTGTCAAAATATTTTGTATAGATATTTCCATTGGATGGCTATGTTGGATGGCGTCTTCAGGATGATCAAGTTAGTGGAGAATACTATCCATATTAGTGTCAAGTTCCATGTTCTCACTCTGAATTTTTGGCTCTTCCACCTGTCCCACATTTTCTATTCTCTTCTTCTCTACTGGAAGCTTGTGAGAACTATCAATTTTAGATTGAGGAGGGTCATTATCTCCTCCTCTATTTGAAGAAATCTGAGTTTATTTGTTGTTTTGGTGGGTCGTTGGAGTGATGCTCTAGGATGTCATACTTTTTTGAGTGATATTTTCTGATTGAACAATGTTGTCATCGGGGCCTTTCCCCTATTGCGTGTAAAATTTTGTGCATCTTTTCACTATGTCTAGGTCGTCGACATCAGAAGCAAGAGCATTGTCGCCAATGTCTTCGTTTCCGAGCAGGTGTGTTTCGAAAAAAAAATTGTTGAGACCAAGTGTTTGTAAATGTTGTCGAAAACTATTATCGCGGTCAAATCCTCTTATGTTTTCAACATATTTCAGGTTGAAGATGATAGAATGCGCCGCAAATTTGTTACTTTTGTCGAATTTTTTCAATACAACATCCCCTACTTTCTAAGGCAAAGGAATGAATTGTTTTTTTTTCTTCTTTTGTAATATATGCAATCAATATTTGTATTGTTGTGCTACTTCAACAACAAACATTATGCTCGTAATGTGACATGGAAGGAGAGTATTTTTTTTCGTGGAGTCAAAAATTCTTGTGACAATGTAATTATCCAAATGTTCAAGTGTCCCCTTACTGTCCAAAAAACTTGTTGCCTATTCATATATGCGGGCGTCGGGGAGCATCCTCTCCTAACAACAAAACTTTGAAAAAAGACATGAAGCCATTAAAAACCTCATAAAAACAGTGGGAAGCCTTGTGCTTCCACAAGGCCTGGTACCAAAACATTATTGGGTCGAATTCCCATTTGACATTCTTGGATAGAGATAGTTGTGGAAACTGACAGAAATGTGCTATCGCAAAAACTAAGTAGGACAAGATATAAAATTTATTTTCCTTTTTGAAACTTAACAATTGAGAACATATTTCATGGGAAATTAACTTGCCCCAATAAAAAATGGATTATTCTTTCACTGTGAAATAAAAAATATAAAGAGCCATCTGGGAAATAGTTGTTGTGGACTCCTGTCTTGTTATTCTTGTAAACAACCAAGCAACTTCATGGAATGTATTTCTAAATGAACTAACCTGGAAGCTTGTGATATCTTCAGGAACTAGAATGTGGTCTTCCAATAAATGGGGCAATAGGTCCAACCCATTATTATGCTTTTCTAGGAATTGTTTGCAGTCTTCTCCTTTGAATGTCATTGTTGGCTCCGACAATCTTAACATCTAGCAAAAGACTTGAGGTGACAAAGAAATAAAAGAGAGGTCCCACAGTGGAGTAATTATTTTGTCTGAAATAAATTTATCGGTGCACCAAGAGACAAAGTCCTTATAGTAAAAAACCTCAGGGACACAACCCGCATGAGCAGTCCCAAAGGTCCAAATTACTTGGTTCTCTGTGGCAGAGGTTGAGTAATAAGAATATTCCTTGGACCACTGGAGGTTGTGATCCTCGCGCCCAAAGATGTTCACTATATCTCCACTGAACTGTTGTCGAGATGATGCCATAGGTTTATGAGAGTGTTGGTTTTCTCTAGACAATGGTTGAAATGAACACTTAGAGCCGATAAGGTAAATCTGCGCTAAATCTTGGTTAAATTCTTATGAATGGAAAAGTTCCTTGAGTCTTTCACTAATTAATGACAATGTGTATGGGTGGTACATGATGAACTGTTAGCAGTAAAGCTTAATTATTGAATATTTAGAAATGTGAAGGTGGTGGGTATGACAAAGAGTAATTAAAGATTAGAGGTTTCGTAAGCATGCCAAGGCGGCGACGTGCAAACGACATTTCATGATTTTTAAATCAACACTCGGAAGAGATAATATAACCCCTCACAAATCTTGGTTTAATGAGCATTAATAGGATATCTCATCGAGCCTTTCACTCATCAATGACAATCTATACGGTTCATGTATGATGAGTTGTTAGAAATAAATGTGAGTAATTACAAATTTTAGAAACAAGATATATATATATAAACAATTTTTTTTCTTTTATTATAGACAAGTGCGAAGGTCAAGGACATAGCAGAGAGAAAGGAAAGAATGGAAAGGTCAGAAAAGCGGTCGGACAGGATTCAAAAAAGGGTTACACGGATACTCCGGAGAGGCGAGTGTTCCATGGTCAAATTTTATGTATCAAAATTTTTTACTGCAAAATGTGTAAAAAAGAAGAGAGCATGATGGGCTAGTTCAGCGACCATTTTATATATTTGCGGAATTCCGAGAAAGTGGCTAAGTATGGAATAGGGAAATGGTCGAGCGGACATGTTCTCAAAAACGAGGATTGAAATTTTCGTGAACGGACAAACCCAACGACGTGCACATGAAATTCCATGATGTTTGAAATTAACACTTCCTAATTGCATGCCTAGAAATAAGATCTTATATATAATTGGTAATTGCTAATTTCAAAAGTGTGCGGGCACATGAAACAATGATTAGGAACTGGATATTTCTTGAACCAGCCAAAACAACGATCCGTGAAAGAAATTCAAAGAGTTGGAGAAGTATGGAAAATGAACAGAGGGGCTTCAAAATGGGGTGACAATAGTTCCACCAAAGACGTGAGGACTTGCAAGTCCGCCCACACGCGCAACCATACGTTTTTGAAAAAATGAATAAGTGACGAGAAAGATAAATTTTAGGGAAAAGAGAAATGAATATTTGGTTAAGTATTGAAGACGGAAAAGAAGGGCCAATATAGTCACATATGTAACAGATATCCCATTTTCCTGCCAAGATATATACTTGGAAAGAAGTGCAAATGTGGCAGGCATAGAAAATAGCGACTAGGCATAGTTTACTTGGCTCCTGGTTGTATGCTTCATCTGTCAATTTGTATAGCGCAGAACTCCAAGTCATTTTTTAGCAAGCCAACCCGCAAGTCCAGTTGTCAATTTGTATAGTGCGGAACTCTAGGTGTTGTTTGTAGGATACAGAACTATAGAGGAAATGATTTTCCCTTTAATATAACTTATGTGACGCAAATGTGGTATGGTTCGTTTTATCACCTTTCCATTCGTAAACAATGGAAATATTGAGCCCACCAGACCTAGAGCCTGTGTGTCAATTTGTATATCTCACAGCTCCGAATGTTGTTTGGAGGTCATGAAAAGATAGAAATGCAACGTTGAGCCAACCAATGCGCAAGTCCGCCTATCAATTTGTATATCGCGGAACTCTAGGTGCTACTTGTAGGACACAAAACAATAGAGGGCCAATTTAGAGAAAGGGGAAGTGTTCGATAGAAACGCATGAATCTGCCAAGCCGCCCAACAAGGCATTTTCAGAAAAAAAAAAATGATTAATCAACCAGGAAGAGAAATTGCAGGGGATAATAGAGTGGGAAAATAGAAAGGCAGAGGACAGTTTTCCTAGGTGCAAATTGATTTCAAAGAAGCCCCATTGTTGAAAAACCATCCTTTTCTACTAATTGTCAGCAAATTCTTTGTTGAAGATTAGATTTTATTGCAACCTATATGGGTAAGTATGTTATTGATACATTCTTCCATGACTGTAACATATTAAGTTAAGTATTAAACTTCATTTTCTACTAATTGTCAGCAAATGCTTTGTTGAATATTAGATTTTATTAGAGCGTGTGGGTGTAAGTGTGTTTTTGATACATTCTTCCATGACTATAACATATTAACTTAAGTATTAAACTACTTGCATTATGGGTTTTTAGCATTAAAACTTAATAAGTATATGTCTAGAAACAAGAATGATGATTACATTGGTATTGCTATGTTGTATCTGCATTACGAATGGAATTGAACGTTGGTTTGAAACTGTGTGTAACATAGTTTTTGTTTGCATAAAATCTTGGTGGATTGACATAGTACATTGTCATATAATTGTTACATGTTCCATCTTAGAAAAAATAACCTAAGTAAACACAATATCGAAGAACTACAAGACCACCGAACCATTTCAATGAGAACATGCATTAAATCCAGAAAAGACTCCAAGGCAAGTTTTTTTAATAGAAAATGCATTTAAAAATAAATAAAAACACTCAGTATTGTACATCTATCCCTAGAAATTGGACCCAGTTCTTCGGGCCAAAAAATTGAATGTATCTTCCACAAACACAGGAATGGGATCCGCAATATGCAGGATCCTTACATCTTTCTCCTCGATGAATCATCCTGTGCCCCTCTTCGATGAAGATCATTAGGAGGTTTCCCCCTTGAAGAGGCAAGTGAACAGGAGAGGATCCCTTCCATAATAGGATCCATTGTATGGTGTTGCCCTACCTCAACGGTTTCTATAATAAAGTTGTGGTTTTCTATATGGTTTTATATATCTTGTGTGGTGATTGTATTCAGATATATTTGAATCTATTGTGATATTTTGTATTCAGGTATTTGGTTCTTAACAATTGGTATCAGAGCACTTTCCTTGGCCGGAGTTGTGGGCAAATATTTTTTATTTTTGCAGATTTTGTTTTCGAAGAAGAAAAAAGAGGGCCGCGACATTCCAGACATTTTCAATATATTTCTGTGCAAAATTTGTCAAAAATGGTTGTATATTTTATTTCCTCTCAGAAACACACCCAAGTTGAAAAAAAAAATCATCCAAAATGGAGTCCGGAAGGTCAAGATATTGAGGTTTTAACATCTGCAATTTTTCAGGGTTTTTCTACGGACGACGGCGCGATTTGTTTTTATTTTTGTAACATTGGGATGCCAAATTTACCCAAATAAATTACAAATCTGAGTTCCTCTCACAATTTTACCCAATTTCAAAAAAAAAAATAGCCGAAACGGAGTCCGGGAAGTGAAGTTATGAGCATTTTAACTTCAACAGTTTTTTAGGGTTTTTTCAGAAAAAACCGCGATTTTTTGTTGTAACTTATTGTTTTATTTTTTTGGGTTTCTTCGTGACGGCTGTGGGACCGAAGGGTTCATAGGGTGCTCAAATGGCTATTTCTTCTCAAAACCTGAAAGAAATTCTTGAATCATTCAAAGCCCAATTGTTTCACACATTGGATGCTAGATTGGATGTGTTAGTAGACAGTCTCAGAGGCACCTTCAATGATAGTTTTCGTAGTATTCAAGATTCATTGAATAACATGCAGGAGAGATTTCTTATGGAGGGTCTGATGAATGGATATAATCAAGAAATATATGCTTGGTGCAATTTTGAGGCAGATTGTGATGATTGGTATATGGATAGTTGTCATTTCTTGGATGACAACCACTTTCATATATTATTTGATGACTCTACTCCACCTTCTGGAGAGAACATCAAGGTCCCACATCAAGAGCTAGTTACCAGCGTTCAGTCTGCATATTCTATAGTGGTATTATTCCTTCCAGATTCTGCTATGACCCTTTTCCACTATGTGTATGAATCTTCTTATTTGGATCCACATGATAGATGTCACTCTTTGGAGCATCATTTGGAGTTGGTTATTAGGTTCCAAAATCTTCTACGGGGAGTTCACATGAGCACTTGGACTTGGGACCCGGGCTTACAATGGTGGTTGGACTACTTCAGCATGGTGGATTTCCTTTCTACATGGGACTTTGGTTCTTCAGTCTTCTTCATCATTACGGTCCACAATTATCCATGGGACCCTGGTATATGGTTGTACATCAAGCG
>SNQJ01S0191839.1:0-17937 GCA_010110895.2 Picea sitchensis
CTACTCTTTGTTCAGTCAGTTAACTGAAGACTAGTTGACTAGTTAACTCAGCTAGGTGGCAGTTCACTCCCGTAACTGCCTGAGAGACTAGACTAGGTGGAAGTTTACTCTTGTAACTGTTGGTGTGTGTCCAGATCAATCTAGACCACCACTATGGATCATTATTTACTCATGTATCCTATATCTATTGTAAATTATTCACTCTTTATGTGTGGAATACGGTTAATGAGAATTCTTCCATTCTTTCTCTCCTTCTTCTTTCTTCTATTCTCTCTGCAAATGTGTGTATCATTGTTTAGCTAGATCTATTATGTGTAGGTTCAACACATTTACATGGTATCAGAGCCTACGGACTGCTAAGAAAAAGCTACACCAAATTCAAAAAATATCCTCATCCAGTCTAGGGAAGTCTGACATTAGCTCGACAAAAACTAGCGATTTCTTAGATTTTGGAGAAGAAAAATAGAGATCAAATTCTTACAAAATATAAATCCACTTATTGTATCTCTCCCCTATGACATCCCTGGTAAGGATGTATTTAAATGGATTTATATCTACAACCACGGTAGTTTTGCAAAGTAAGATATAATGTCATAATCATTGAACCACATGTACAAGGGCCAAGGCCAACTTCTCTATGTGAGAGTATTTAACTTCAGGACCAATAATATTTCTACTGAGATAGTATACCACGTGCTCATGGAGCTCATCGTCCTCCTGAACCAGTACCATACCAACCATCCCTTCGAACACGACGATATAAATAAAAAATTCTCTACCATAGTCGAAGGGCTTCAGTATAGGTATTGATACCAAGGATTTCTTGAGAGCGTCGAAGGATTCCTGGGCTCGCTCATCCCATATAAATGGAGTGTCCTTCTTCAAAAGACACATGAAACCTTTATTTAAATTGGCATAGTTCACTATGAAACAACCTAGGAAGTTATTCTTCCCTTGTAAACCCTGAAGTTGTCTAATGTTGCATGGGGGAGGAAACTGAAGTATTTCCTCAACCTTGTAGCGCCCCATATCTTGGCATTAGGAAGTTAAAATAATGTTGTTTACTCATCTTAGTAATTCAATGCTTAGTATTTGTTTGGCCTTAGTTAGATTGAGATAGATATTTAAGATATGTACATATGAACCTATTTATGTTTTGCATGTTATTATTTTTATAGTATATCTTCATGATGATGATATGTTTTATTTGTTTAAACATGCAAATTAAAATGTGGAATTTTGTACATAGATACAAGTTCTGGTTGTGTTGTGAATGCATAAAAGATGCAAGACATGATAAAAATAAACATACATCTCTTAATTGAACGTTGATATAAATATGGATCCTTATATGAAATTATGGTGTATATGCATGGATATGAGTTATTGGTGAACTAACATGTACAGGTTGATGAACTATGTGATAGCTAAATTACTATAGTCTTGAGGTAACTTAGATGTCATGGACATCAAGAAGATATCATGTGATACAAGTTGTACTTATTAATTAATTTATGTTTAGAAATATTGTTATGATCCATGGTAAGTGAGGTTTTGATAGGACACACAGCTTGCCCGGAGTGGTTGTTTTATGACGTGACTCTAAGAACAGTAGTTGCACAGTATGGCTTGATGTAGGGTGTTGACCCTAGTTCTATAAGGGGGGGTGGAGGTATTTTCCACCATTTATCCTCGAAAACCTAGAGTCGTGGGAGGGTTGTGTGAAGTCACTCTCCCCTAGACGTGTGATGGCGACTGCTAGTTTCCTGCTGGGGAAGCTTGGTTGAGATGTATGACACTTCCACTTACGAGTTCTATCTAGAGTTAGGTCAATATATTTGACACTCCAGCTTAGTCCAACAAAAGAAAGGATAGGATGGAAGATGGAAGTAGGTTAGGAAGGAAGGATGCTTCGATGTTAGTTGGGAACACTGATTGGGGATTAGAGATGCCACTATTGTTTAATCACTTGGTTCCTACCATGTTTAAAACTCTCCTTTGATTTCTTATTTATATTTTAAGTGTGATAATGAGTTATTGATGAATTATTGTAATTTTGTGCATTAAGATTATTAAATGATGCATTACTTGATCTGTTGCCCTGCATGAATTGGTGTGATCATATATGAATTATACACTAGAGGTAGTGGTTTCTTATCATTAGTATATGCAAGAGATATGTGTCGGCTAGCTACGCACACATACCCTACACATGTACACTAGTACAATTAATTAATATATTAGGTATTAAACTAGATTATTTACTATTTAACTAAATGTTTTTTGACTATGTAAATTATATTGCATACAAAATATCTAGAAGCATTAAATATCTTATTTGACTTGATTGATGGTTGGTATGATGAATTAAATGAGCATGGTGGGTTTCCATGTAAAATTTGGGGAAAATTGTCAAATTTCATTTATTAGCTAGCACGAGAAGAAAGACTTTGCATTTTAATTATTGTTGTTTAATGAAAGTCATTTATATTTTAGTTTTATTTGAAACTTTTCACAAAAATCTAGATAAGGAAGGTTGATGGATAATAATGAGGGTGGTTGAGGAGACTTGGGGAAGGGTGTATGGAAACTTGATAAATAGGGAGGAGAAGTGGGGAGGAAGGGAGATTTGGGAGACTTGAGCATGTTGAGAGGTTGGACAATTCTTGGAAGATGTAATTCTTGTGATAGTATTCTTAGAGTATTTGTGCTTTGTTTTTCTTGGAGTCACGGGCACGGAGGGCCAAGAAACCAAAAGGTTTCTTGGAGCTAGGAAGTCAGCTAGGCTCCTAGTTGGATGGGAGGATTTCGTTGTTTCACTCTGGGAAAGCGGGAAAAGAATGCTTGGAAGCTCCCAAGACTACATTACAACTGATGAGATTCGACAAACTAAGGAGGAGGTATTTTTCGGTGGTATTTTGTTATTGATATTTTGTATATACTTATGTTTTAAGTTCTAAATCTTAGAGTTAACCTATTACTTATTTCATCATGTTATTTAGATTTATCATTGAGTGAATGTAGAAGAATGGTGTAAATGAAAATCAATGAAATTATGTTAAAACAAAGTTGTTATTGTGTAGGCTATGTATTTAATGAATGGTCTAATTCCTTAGCATCTTGTGGAGGGGTGTTACATTTGATATCAGAGCTTAGAGCTCAAACACTAGGGCGAAAAAAGGGCCATCATATTTATGTGAACTACTCTAAACAAATAGTAAGCAACCATGTACAAACCTTTGGCCAAGCGGTGTCTTAAACCCATGTATGTAATGGAAGCCTTGGTATGGGTGAACAAAAAACAAAATAATAAATGTGTGATTATATGATGATATGCATGTGTACCTAGCTAGATTAGAAGATGATAATGAGTGAAAAAATAGTTAATTGAAAATATACATTTATAAAATTAAAAAATAAAAATTAATTAATTAACGAGTTATTATATGAAATGGTAAGAAATTTATAAGTAGAAAAAAAAATTGGAAATGGTAATGTTAATGAATAGAAATGTATTATACAATATGTTAAATGTATATTTTAACAAAGCAGAAGCAGTGTATTATCAAAACTGTAAAAAAAATTGCATTAATCCCTTTCTTGCCCACAAAGTTGTTAGCATAGCTTAGTCTTTGGCATGTGGCCCATTCAAGTGGTTGTATTGTTTTGAGAAAAATCCAAACTTCTAGGAGAGAAGTGGTAAGACTTCTCTGTTACTCCAACTCATACATTTGAATAGTTGATGCTAAAACATGGATTCCATTATATATGATTCTTCGATCCAACAAAGTCCTTAAAGAAGCATCTATCCTCTGAGTTAGCACTTCCAGTTTTTCACCTTGTGACCCCTTATAGAGGAATGAGGAAACAGATGTTTCCCTGCTACCAAAGGTTGAGTAAGTGGAAGTAGAGGAAGTAGATGGACAAAACGCTTGATTAATCAATCTGAATTCTCAATCCTTAAAAAGGAAAAGATAGTACTAGGTGTTTCCATAAAATAAACAGGTTGAAGAGATGACGATTATTTTGATACTATTTAATAGAAAACTGAGATAAAGATGTATCTCTAGAAAGATAGAAGATATAATGGAAAAGACCGTAATCCTTTAAATCTATTGAATGATTGATATTACACCTTTCATTAAGATAACCCTAACATAATACATACACCACTATATAACAAAAGCACTCAAGACAATGAACTATTTGAATCCTAGTTTTCCATTTACGATGCAGTGAGTTGGTAATCCCATTCAATTACATGAGTGTGAAGGGAACTCCATCAGTCCATCCAGAGGTAGAAAAGGGAAGGGACCCATTGGGATTGGAGTCTCTATACTATGCTTAGATGCACAAATACATCCATACAATCGAGATACCCATACCAATCCGTGAGCACAGAGATATATTTTCTGTCAGAAATTGTTTAGTTGATTTCTTAAAAAATAAAAATAAAATAAAATTGAGAAATCACAGCAGAGATATTCATTTGAGTGGGAATTTGTTTCTAAAATATTATTTTTTCTCCGCTAGGAGCTCTTATCTCTGCACATAAAAGAAAAGAGTGTAAATACTTTTTATTATTTAGGAGGAAACAAAAATATTTTACACAGTGTTCTCAACAGTTGTATCTTAATATACAACCCGAGAGGTAACGAACCCAAACCAAAAAAGAATGTGAATGTACAGATAAAATGGGTATTCAATCTCTAACTTCAAATATTCAATCAGATTGAATATTTGAAGCTAGAGATTTGGTCGTGTTTGTGTTGTGAGGTATTGTTCCTCCTTTTTCTTTTGTACCAAATCTATATCCAACGCATGCCAGGAGAAGTTTCTTCTTTGGCCTTCGTTGCGCCTGTACTTGCCGCAGATTTAGCCTTTTGAAACCCTGTGCTCGCTATAGATTTCATTTTCTTATTATGATCTCCCAATTTGCTCTTGCTCTTCGTAGACCCATCAGAGCTAAATTCCTCGTTGTAATCCCATTGATCTGCCCACGTAAGTCCTGAAGAATTATTGTATTGATGGTCGAATTTAGGTTCCATCTCACTGGAATTAGCAATCACGACCATTGAAAGGTAAGCTTAACTTATCTTGAAACTGAGACTCTCACCAAAGTATTGATGGATGGATACATAGAAATAGGAAATCCAAGGTTACTCGCAGACTGCATATACCTCCAGGGGCATGGAGATATGAAAATATATACACTCATAAGAAATATATCGCTTCCTTCATTGGTGGGGCAGTGGCTACAAAGTCAGAGTCGTGGATGAATGGAAGCTTCTAGTAATAGAGTCTTCTACAAGATCCTACTTTGAAGAATTTTATTTGGTATGAATACCATGATTACATAGAAAAACCAGGATGTGACGTGGCATAGAAGACAAGTGGCAATGGTTTCCCTTCATGTCACAATCTCTTCATATTATTCCAGCATCGTACCCTTCTTATTTCAGCAATGGATAGACAAGTCACCAATGGACAGATAATTCGTACCACTCAGTATGTCAGTAGAAAGAATAGATGTGATTTGTAAATGAAGGATTCACATGACAGGATTGATTTAATGGGTGCTAGACATTATGTCAGAAGGAAAAGAAAACGTATAAGATACTCTAATGATATTAAATAAACCTTGGGTTTGAATTACTGACAAGAAAGATATACACGTCATTGAAAATCTCCTTATTTCAATTAAGGCCTATTGAAACCCATAATTTATGATGACAAGCTTGAACTAGCTTTGGTTTACCAATAGAAACAACTAGATCTTTAGGCTTGGACGTCATTCCTTAGTGGCATCAAGACCACATTTCAAACCTTTGATTCCTTCAATTCCTTGTTGGAGTGTGCATAGACCAATATCGGCTTCAATCCTATGAAATTTGATGCGAAAATCATTCTGAGTGACTCTGATTTGGTCCAACTTGATCCTGATTTGGTCCAATCGAGCCAATTTTCATTTATGTGTCCCTGTAAAATGTTTTGTATATTATACTTGTCTACGATATCTGAGTCTTTTATTTTGGTATAGTGTAGGATATTTTAGCGTCTAGAATCTCCTTACACAGTCTTGTTGTTGGTTAATACCAGAAGAGTTATTTTCACCACCTACCGTGTACAGAAATCCTCACACAATAGCAACAAATGTCACCCATTTGTAGAGTACCAAACCTCATGCCATACAACTCAAGGATTTATCACATGGGTTTCTTCCTCTCGATAGTTGAGTATTATAGTTACAATATTAAAGACAAGGAGGGGGGTTATTGCAATGGCAAAATTTGGAGGACAAGGTCAAATTAAGAGCTCTAGAACAAGTGCTAGAAAACGCAGGCTGGAGAAAATCAGAGAAGAGAAGCGAAGCATGAAAAAAAAAATGTCTACCCATAATGGGCAAAGATCTTGGAATATTCCTACAAGGATGATTTGGAGCTTCGTGAAATAAATGAAGATGATATTGGAAACGTTGATTTGATGACGCGACAGATAGAGGAGAAGATGAGAAGGAAAGAAAGAGACTTTGCGTGCTATGGTGGAGGGGCTCGACCCATGGCTTCTTCTCCCTTCTCCTTTTCATGGCTAAACTCTGATATTAAACTATAAGATCGTGCACAGAACCTCAAACCCTAAGATCTCGTGCACAATAATAGTGGGATAATATGTATTTTCTTTTTTGTTTAAAATTTTATAGTGACGATTGTTATTTCAACGTCAAAGTTTATTTAAAAAGAAAATTGTAAGCACTCTAATCTTCTAAAATTTTATTATAATTATTTATATTACTTCTTATAGCATTGTTATCACTGCCACCATGAATATTAACCCATGAAGGATTTATATAATTAATATATATTAATTTGGATGGCATCTTTGATTGGTGTGAACTGTGGAAAACCAATGTCAAATTTTTAATAAACATAATCATGCTTATTCTAAACTAATGAAATCCATTATAGTTTTAAAAATTCACATAAAAGAGTTATACTAAACTAATAATCCATTTTATGAATTTTTATCTCACATGCCAATGGTTAGGTATAATTTAGTTTCTAACTCTAATTTACCTAAATAGTCACATACATACGACATAGTTATAATTCAATTCTAATTCTAATTTACTAATTGGTCACAAACAAGGGTTATACTTATAAATTAATTATAGTTATAATTTAATAATTAGTTTAAAAAAGAATATTCTTGCAAGTTAAAAATATGACCGTAACAAATAAAATGTCTGAAACTAACTTTTACGTGTCAATCTCATGTGATGGCATATGTATTGTAAATCTAGATTAATGAATCAAAGTTAGTAATGATTGTTACTCAGTATCAAGGTATCAAGGTGGGATTGTATGTATGACATGATGAAATTTATATTGAACTCAATATAAGATTCACTAACTATAGAAAACTAATGGTGAGCTAAGGTTCTAATTGGTGAACAAACCAATAGACTATACTCTATATATGGGGTCTTATATGGAACTTAGGATGAATAAATCTATAAAATAAGTTTGTGTTTGCATTGATTAAGTTACAAGTGGTAATAACATAGAATCCAAGAACCACGATGGGGTTCCTACTAAATAGGTACAATGCACTCGATATATTAAAAGACCCAACATGTTTTTAATCGAGTGAAGGTCTAGTAGGACTAGTATAACACATTATTTTCTATTAAGGAATAAACTTAGTAGTTGTATCGTGAATTCTTTTTTTTCTTATTTGTGAAGGATCATAACCCTACACATGGTATAATAAATTAATCACAACCTATTATATTATAATTTGGTTGAAGATTGATATAATTAGAGATAAACTAAAAATTTATTGAGATGTTGGCAATCTTTGATATTAAAAGAAGGAATACAAAACTCATAATTATAATTCTTTATAAAATTTTGTTTTATAGTATTTGATAGTTAATTGAAATTTTATCATTAAGTTGAAACAATAGTATCATAAAAGACTTGCTTAATAAATTTTAACTCTTACCAAGAACAAGATGGGAAATGAAATTTATATTGAAGAGTCTCCCCCTTATTGCTAACATAGTAGTAATAGATATGGTGACCTTGTGATAGTATGATCATAGTAGTGACCAAGTAATGATTATTCAAGGGTTAACCCTAGGGAGAAGAAAAGACCGTGCATTATGATTACCTTGCATTTGACCTTAGCAGGGACAAAGAAGAAGTTTCTTGAAGGGTAGGTGTATATGGCATACTATCTTGTATGAGTCAGTTAAAACAATGTTGTTTACTCATCTTAGTAATTCAATGCTTGGCATTTGTTTGAGATATAGTTAGATTGGGATAGATATTTGAGATATGTACATATGAACCTATTTATGTTTTGCATGATATTATTTTACGGTATATGCTCATGATGATGATATATTTTATTTGTTTTAAGATGCAAATTAAAATGTGGAATTTTGTGCATAGATACAAGTTCTGGTTGTGTTGTGAATGCATAAAAGATGCAAGACATGATAAAAATAAACATACATCTCTTAATTGAACGTCGATACAGATATGGATCCTTATATGAAATTATGATGTACATGCATGGATATGAGTTATTGGTGAACTAACATGTACAGGTTGATGAACTATGTGATAGTTAAATGACTATAGTCCTGAGGTACTTTGATGTTGTAGACATCAAGAAGATATCATATGATACAAAGTTGTACTTATGAATTAATTTATGTTTAGAAATATTATTTATGATCCATGAAGTAAGTGAGGTTTTGACAGGACACATAGCTTGCCCAAAGTGGTTGTTTTATGATGTGACTCTGAGAACAGTGGTTTCACAGTATGGCTTGATGTAGAGTGTTGACCACACAGTTCTATTAGGAGAAGTGGAGGTATTTCCCACCATTTGTCTGAAACCCTTTCCCACCATTTATTCTCTGAAACCTAGAGTCATGGGAGGGTTGTGTGAAGTCACGCTCCCCTAGACGTGTGATGGTGACTACTAGTTGTCTGTTGGGGAAGCTTGGTCGAGATGTATGACACTTCCACTTATGAGTTCTATCTAGAGTTAGTTCAATATAGTTGACGCTCCATCTTAGTCTAGCAGAGAAAAGGAGAGGATGGAAGATGGAAGTAGGTTAGGAAGGAAGGATGCTTTGATGTTAGTTGAGAAGACTGATTAGGGATTAGAGATGCCACTATTGTTTACTCACTTGGTTCCTACCATGTTTAAGACTCTCCTTTGATTTCCTATTTATATTTTAAGTGTGATAATGAGTTATTGATGAATTATTGTAATTTTGTGCATTAAGATTATTAAATGATGCATTACTTGATCTGTTGTCCTGCATGAATTGGTGTGATCATATATGAACTATACACTAGAGGTAGTGGTTTCTTATCATTAGTATATGCATGAGATATGTGTCTGCTAGCTACACACACATACCCTACACATGTACACTAGTACAATTAATTAATATATTAGTTATTAAACTAGATTATTTACTATTTAACTGAATGCTTATTGACTATGTAAATTATATTGCATACAAAATATCTAGAAGCATTAAATACCTTATTTGACTTCATTGATGGTTGGTATGATGAATTAAATGAGCATGGTGGGTTTCCATGTATAATTTGGGGAAAATTGTCAAATTGCATTTACTAGCTAGCATGAGAAGAAAGACTTTGCATTTTATTTATTGTTGTTTAATGCAAGTCATTTATATTTTAGTTTAATTTGAAACTTTTCCCAAAAATCTAGATAAGGGAGGTTGATGGATAATAATGAGGGTGGTTGAGGAGACTTGGGGAAGGGTGTATGGAAACTTGATAAATAGGGAGGAGAAGTGGAGAGGAAGGGAGATTTGGGAGGTTTGAGCATGTTGAGAGGTTGGACAATTCTTGGAAGATTTAATTCTTGTTATAGTATTCTTAGAGCATTTGTGCTTTGTTGTTCTTGGAGTCATGGGCACGGAGGGCCAAGAAACCGAAAGGTTTCTTGGAGCTAGGAAGTCAGCTAGGATCCTAGTTGGCTAGGAGGATTTTGTTTTTTCACTCTGGGAAAACAGGAAAAGAATGCTTGGAAGCTCCCAGGACTACATTACAACTAATGAGATTCGACAAACTAAAGAGAAGGTATTTTTTGGTGGTATTTTGTTATTGATATTTTGTATATACTTCTATTTTAAGTTCTAAATCTTAGAGTTAACCTATTACTTATTTCATCATGTTATTTAGATTTATCATTGAGTGAATGTAGAAGAATGGTGTAAATGAAAATCAATGAAATTATGTTAAAACAAAGTTGTTATTGTGTATGTATTTAATGAATGATTAATTGCTTAGCATCTTGTAGAGGGGTGTTACAAACCTTCATAGGATCCACCATGATCCCATGAATCCTAAAAGATGACCAGACCTAATGTAGAAGATGCATTTGTGAGGGTTCAACTGAATGTGATAATAATGACATATATCAAATACTAGTCGAAGGTGAGTTGAGTGATCTACCCTCTTGCGAGAGTGAGCAACGAGATCATCTAGGTAAGATTTGATTATATGCTTAAGATCATGAAATGAAAAGGTCATGGCAGGTTGGAAGGTCGCTCTAGCGTTTTTAAGACCAAAAGGATTTTTTCGGTATGCAAAGGTACCCCAAGGACAAATAAACATCGTATTGTGTTGATCCTCGGGTTTGATTTGAATTTGATTAACCTGAAAATCCATCCATAAAGGAAAAGACTTTTCTTCCTGCACACTCTTCAAGAATCTGGTCAATAAAAGGAGTGGGGAAGTTATATTTAGGACAGGCCTTGTTCAGGTCCCTAAAATCCATACACATGCATATGGTTCCTTGATTTTTATATATGGGAATGAGGTTGGACACACATTCGGTCAAGGGAACTGTGTAGATGAAACCAACATTGAGTAGATTCTCCACCTCTTCCTTAATAGTTGGGGCCTTCCTAGAATTAACAACTCTAAGATGTTTTCGAACAGGTTTAGAATTCAGATAGGTTTTAATTTCATGCTTGACAATGATGGGGTCGACCCCAATCATCTCTTCATATGAACAAGAAAATGCATCTCAGAATTCTTTGAAGAGATCGGTGTAGATATAAATTCTCTCAGATGAACAATCTGCACCGACATATATGTTCTCGATTTTACCAGGGATTAGAGAGATGTCGATCGCGACGGTAGGAAAAATATTCTCCATGTTTCCTTTGGCATAAATACCATGTGTATCTAACGGAACCATGACATTACCAACCATCTCACTCAAGGTAGATCTAAAGTCATCATGTTCAATCCTAACAAGCTTCGGGAGAAAATAGGATCGATGATGCATATCGTCTGAAGGCCTATCATGACCAAACATGGCCTATAAGATGGCTTCATCTGAAGGTAAAGTATCGTCAAGGAAATCATGTGAACAATATGATTGAACAAACCATATGGGCTCTAAAACAGGATCCACCATGTCTGTCCACGAGGAAGAAGGATCTGGGTCAGCAGTAGCTTCTAGAATAGCCTGATACACCACTTATGTTGTTGACAATGGAATTTCCATTGCAATGTGCAAATGACCTTTGTACGACATAGTTGGGGAAGGTGGGGTCCAAGGGTCGTTGAAATACGAAGTACAGAAAGGAACATACCTCATCGATGATGAAGACTCACTAGAAATGGAATTAATATGTTGAATTGGTGCCATGAAATCAAAATTTCCCATCAAGGAAGAATACATCCCGACACCAACATTGTCATTTTCCTGCTGAGAATTATCAATAACAGGAACTGAAGATCCCCCCGATGCATTAGGACCAAGATGCACAAAGGATAACTAATCAATCGTCACAATCTTCCCTTCATGAGGAAAGCATAGAGTGTGGAATACTAACGACACAAAGATTGTCATGGAATAAGTCCAATTACACCCTAGTAGTAGATTGTAGTCGAGAGGTGCATCAACCGCCTCGATCTCGACCTCCACAGTATTTCCACCTAACTGGACTGGGAAAGTGGGAGTGATCTCGTGGGGTCTGAAAGAATACCCATTAAATGTAGTCAACATGGTCGTGGATTGAGACAAGGGCGGAGAGCCAATGGATTTCCAACATGCTAGGGACATCACGGATGTTGAAGCACCTTCATCAATTACAATATGTTTTATGGTAATTTTTGTGTACTCCATATGGATTTGAAAGGCCACATGGTAAGGTAAGCGAGGCTTAAAGTCTGTGACATCAAACTTGATAACCTTTGAGCCAAATGGGTCTAGAGCTTCTAATGCATATAACAAGGTGTTTCTCTGTGAAGGACATGTCTTTAGCACCTCCAAAGCCGACATCGCACATGGGAATTGGCCCAAATCCTCGACAATCGAGTAGTTTTGGGTGGATTTGGAATTAAGATTGTGGGTAGAGTGATTTAGTACTCTTTTTTGAATATGAGGCAGAGGTTCTGGCTTATCGATCTACCAGGGTGTTTCCAGGGGAGGAGGAGGACCTGGACCTACAACAGTCTGTGAGGAACTGTAATCACGAGATCGAGTTGCTACATCAATTGAGATTTAACCATATTGACACATAGATGGCCACCTTCATGTGTCGAGGGGTTTTGACTCCCACTCAATGCATTTCCAGTGTTAGAGGTCCATGAGGCCATATTCTAGTTATGTGGAAATGAGTTTGTTAACACAGCAGGAAACTGCGATAAGAGCCTCAAGGATTCCTCGATTTTGGGGCATGAGTGGGTAAGGTGATCATCTTTACAAAGTTTACAGGGAAACTTCACCTTCCACTTTTCTTTCTTACCCTCACAAACATTATTATTCGATTTATCATTATTACTGTCATCCTTGGATTTATTATTATTATTTCCCACCCTTATGATTATTATCACGTCCTTTCCTCTTGTTCCCTCCTGGTTGTTGGTCACCATTTGGGTTTGATGACGACTGTACATAATTCACATCCGTTGACTGGGTGGTGGGGGATGAAGCCGAAGCTTGTCATGCTATAGACTAGCTTAGAGACAAATATTTCAACTGGTTCGTCACCATGTGTGTAGTCTTAGCATTTGTGGAGCCTATGATGCCATCAACATGAGGCTCGATATTTTTTCTAGGATCATAGTTTGACTATGGTGCATCAGGGATAATTTCATAAAGCATCCCAGATTGAGCATATATAAGGTCCAACTAGTGGGATTTGGAGATGGATTCTTCCTCAGATGTCACTCTGAATGTAGAAACATCCTTCAAAATGTAAGGCAACAAATACTTGAGGAACCATTTCAACAGAAACTCTGGAGGAATTTAGGCTTTAATCAACCTCTTTTGTTTATGCCACTCTTGGATATGATCGAAAATATGGGTGGCTTTATCTTGTTGAAGTGTCGACAAGATTTCTAGACCGGCATCATAACGAATCGATAGTTGGAAGTGATTGAGAAAAAACAAAACCATCTGACTAAAAGTTCTGTAGGTTCCCCTAGGTAGCTCGATGTACCACTTCATGATGACCCCCACAAGGGTGCATTGAAATAGCCTCAAACAAATAAAATCGTCATTTAGGGAGTTTGTTGAGCACCATAGGTGGAAAGTAGTCACATGATCACCTGGGTCCTCAAAAATATTGCCTTTGAATTTTGGAATGTTCGAAGGAAGCTTGGTGGGGACGGGGGGCCATGATGGATCGTGATGGACATGGTCATTCATCAATTTCAAAAAATATGGCAATTTAGCGTGGCTAGAAAAGTGAGTCGAGGTTGCAACGTCTGAGCCCATGCTCCCAGGAAAGATTGGGGATTATATATTGAAAACCATCCAGGGTTCTAGTATATACCATGGCCTTGTCTGGTATGATAATATCCTCCTCCTAATTGTTTCATGAAAGGTTGTAAGGGAACCATACCCGCAGAACCAACATGATAAGGATTATATATGTTTCCCCTAGATGGAGGAACTCCATGTTGGGGGTTTTCCATACCATAAAACTAACTTCCTCCAGATGAAACACTAGAGAACAGAGGGGGATTCGCCATAATAAATGCATTCGTCAGAATCAGCGTGCAGGAAGAGGGAATGACTAATGAAATATAGGAAGTAAATTGACCACCCATTTGAGCACTCCATCCTGGAGCACTGAAGTTACGATTAGGCCTGGAGGAAAGAGGATTCCAACCTCCAACCATAGGAGTCGCTTGGGGAATATGACCTCCACCAAACAAGAAAGGAACATAAGGAGGCGTTGTTCTCCTAGAGCCAAAACTAGGATTCCTATTAGCCGTCGAAACAGAGGATGAGAAGTATGACGTCATGTTAGGCATACCAAAAGAAAAAGGATTAAAGTCCGAAGGTATTGGCTAAGAATCATTATTCGACATACTGAAAGGAAACAAAAATGGATTTGTTCCCATGGGATGAGCAGAGCTCACGGGTTGGGTAACACTATATGAGGGAGCCTCCAGCATCCACATCGTTGAGGAGAAGGGAGTCGAGGGGACCCCACTAATTACATAGGATAGGGGAGTCGAAGGGCTTCCCAAGAGATTCATATCTGACTCAGTACTCATGGTAGGATGATCACGAGCCTGGGAGGTAGAGATTTGTGCACCACACTTATTAACTCTACGCCTTTTAGAATGCGGCTTCGATAAAGGGTCAAGACGTGGTGGTAACTTCAAAAGACGAAGAGATCGACGAGGAGGCTGGTCTTGCTCCATAATGACTCAGAAATCGAGATATAATACAAAATCCTAAGGCCAAATAATAATCATAGATCACACACTTAAATAAAGAAAAAGGCCAATGCACACAAACAAGATATAATGGTTGAAAGAGACCTCCTGAACTAAAGTAGATATGCCTCTCCCAAGAGGGGCCCGAGACTCCGCAACAATAGAGTGGAGGTGTCAGAATCAGTTATACGGATCCTCATAGGCTTCACAACGCAATCGGTCAGACCCCTTTGGAAAGGAAATCCTCCATAAATTATGTGTGTTGTCCGACCCTTATCTGACTCAGTGTACCTGTAGAATAACCCATGCAAGTAACATATGTGGCTACCTATGTCAAGAAACTAAAGTCACCATGATATAACCAATGCTTAGGCAAGCAGTCGCAAGTCCGGTTCACCATATGGGCAGGGTAACAAAGCTTGAAATCTCAAAAGCACCACCTCTCATGGAGGTAAAGGCATTAGCAAGACCCCCAAATATGAATAGAACCCCATAAATATCTCTGACGCTAGGAAGGTATTAGAGGGCTATCTTTGCAACCAACTTCATGCAACCTTGTGCTTAACTTCGATGTGAGCAGAGCCTCCTAAGGACACCAATTATATAATGGGTTTCACCACTCCCTAGTCAGACACATACATTCAGTTTTATAGCGTTGGAGAAGTTTACTCACAAAATCCTATTCCAAGGCCTTAGGTCCTATACTTGTTTGTGTACCCTGAAAAATAAAATTGTTTCTAATCAATTTTAATTATTCAACATTAATTTTAATGGATTCTTCTTACTCAAAAGGTGTGATCGTGAAACATATGGTATTATGACCCAACATATAAAAAGAAGTAAATGTAAAAACATTGCTAAGTACTAGTCTTGATTTTCAATGAGATGGTATGCTTCTAAATGTTTATAAAATGCAATCTCTACAATTTCAATGAAGTGCAATCTTTCCTAATTTGCCAAAACTAATGAAAAGTAACCAAAAGTGAAAATGCGATAAGTAAAATGCAAAAAAACAATTTTTTTGTATTTTCGATATAAAAAAGAAAATTCAAGGACTGAATAACAACCTCACAGGCATACCCTACTACAAGCAAAAGGATACAAGCCAAGCAAGATACCAAGAAGTAACTACCCAGACTGATGTGCAAGGAAAAAAAATGAAAAGAATGTCAAGAAAGGAGGTCACCCAAAGAATTCACCAATAAAACAACTTCATATCACTCTGTAGGAACTTAACGATCATAAAAGGGACCCAAGAAGTTTTAGCAACTAGCAAAACTCACCCAACAAACACCAAACTCGGCCAAAGAAGACTAAAGAGACAGTGTACACGACTGTTTAAACAACAATTTGCGTATGTACGCACCCTAAAGGAAGACACCACGCGTATGTATGTGCCTTGTCAAGGGATAGCCCGCGTATGTCAAGGAAGACACTGCCTAGGAAAGGGTTAAGCCAAGAAACTCAAATATAAAGCTGAATACAAACTATCAAGCAACATACGAAAGAGAAACTCAGGAAAACAGAGAGTAAATAATGGAGAAAAATACCCAATACCCCAAAAAGGAGACATCCCCAGTATGGTCGCCAATTTTGTTACGAGGAAATTCTCTCTATGGCTAGGGGAAAACTACAACATAAGGAACGACACCCGAAATCAACTCTAATCTCAAGTATGATGTATAATTGAAATGCTAACAAGAGAAGTCTAGAAGCCTACCTCGTCCAGACGTCCGAAGAAGGACACTGTTGAGCATGTAACCCAAAGATTTACACCTGCAACTTCTCTTCAACAACCAAGATACACAAGCATGTGGTATTGATATATAATGTTAGCATAAAACTCAGCATAATCCATTAACATACATAACAAATATGCCCATGGAAAGCAATATAAATATTTGCAAGATATCAATTGGACGAGAAGAGAGTATTTCTATTAAGGTAATCAACAAAAGTACATAGGTGACAAACTTCTGTAACAACATGTATCGGAACCGAGAAACTAAGTCCCTCCAGCTGGGCCTCCACCACTTCAATCCTCCACAAACGTAAGCTCACATTTAGGAGTCAATGAGATTCTCCATCACAAGATAGGAGGAGCTTGGGGGCTGAGCACAAGAAGTTCAGAATTTCAAGGACAAAGGGATGCAGACGTAATTGAGGTGAAATTTCTCCATAGTGTCTTTGCTCTCAATGATGAATTTTTGAATGTCTTCAAGGCTTGGATATAGCTCAATTTATAGCCTCCAAATGGAATTGAAGGGTCGAGTCAGAGCATTTCCAGTATATGGAAAGTCAAGGATCACAAATCTCGTGACATGGCACGGAAACCCGACTCAATTTTAATTTTTGTGCACCAAACCCGATTTACGTGGGTTGTAATGGAGAAACCCGCGTATGTATGCATGCTACATAATTTTCAGGCCGCGTACATGTATAAAAATATGAATTTTTAGCTATCGAGTGAGGGGAAATGAGGTCTGCAGAGGGAAATAGGACATCATAGCAAAATGCATGCAGTTTGGAAAAAATTTCTATAACACTTTACTACTCTATAGTCCCTCATAGCATCATCTCCTAAAGTACTCTTTAGAGTGTGTAGAAAGAGCCCTTCCACCTTCTACATGCTACATAATTCCAGGGATACATTCTTTGAGCAGTAATTGGTAGGATTCCAAGCTCCACACTTTCCTCTTGCATTTTAGGTTATTTAGTTATTCTTTATTATCTTATTAGGAGGTGCCTCCATCCCCCTCCCGCTATTGGTTAGTCCTCTTTCTAGTTATGTGTGTGTGCATACCACTCCCCCCTCCCCATTTTATTGAATTACCATCTTTCCAAGTGAATCCATGCCTTTGACAAGAATGAGAAAGTCAAGGAGGATGATGATGATTGACATTACTTCTATCAAAAGGAAGTGTGCACTTAACCCAAGCTTCCTTAACTTCGTGAAAGCACTATCCAACAATGCATTCAATCACTAGATAAATAAGTCAAAAGAGGTATATGACTCCATTTAATATGAAAAATAAATTAAACATATGACACTTGACATTATGGTATTCCCTTCCCTTTCCGTGTGGGCAATCCATAGCCCTTCTAGTTCTCATACTCTATGTAACCAACGCAAACTTTTTATATTAACTTTCAGATAAATATTTACATATAGTGAAATCACCTTAATAAA
>SNQJ01S0191840.1:0-10728 GCA_010110895.2 Picea sitchensis
CTTTGTGCTCTTTGATGTTTCACCTTCATCAATGTGAATAAAAGTCTCACAATCCTGTGCAAATTCAATGGAGTGTTCAGGGATTTTAATGGCAGGGCTTTCATCTTCTTGCTATGGCTCTGAGTCTGTGTATGGTAGATTTAAGATGTTTGTTTTATTTTCCGTAGGCTGCTCTGTAGTAGTTTCAAAATCTAATTTTTTCTTTGAATTGTGAGACCTCACACTAGAGATCCTATCTTCTAGTGTTCCTGGAAGAGTTCTCCTCTTCCTTGAGCTTCTTTGAGGAGTCAATTTCCTTTTTCCAGTTCTCTTATGCTCATTCATGGGCTGAGTTTGAGTTTCAAAGCCCTCCCAAAAAAGAAAATGTTTCCAAGTCCTTCCTTTTTGTCTTAGCTCCTCCAAGATTAGCAGTTTGATTAGGCCAAAGTGACAAAGAGTGTTCTTCATACTTAGAGGTTCAACTCTAATCTTTTTACAGACTTTAGTTAAGCTTTTGTGCAAGAAGAAAGGTAAATTTAGGAGAGTTTTCCCTGTAAAATGGTCTAAGAGCTTGAAATGGTATAGCATCATCTTGTTGTACCTGCCTTCTGAGGTTATGTAGAGTTGGATTCCCTTGAACAAATCCTGCCACTCATCCTCTAAATGATAAATTGGCATGCTTTTCTTCCATGCATCATTTCTGAATTCTTCTTTTAAATATGCTCTGAAATTTAGGTTCTTGGTTGCTGTTGTTTTGAACCAACTCTGGCCTGATCTAGGTAAACTGGTCGCTGCAGCAATGGCGGCTTCATCCACGATGATTTCTAAACACCCGACACAGGCTTTATTTCCATCGTAAGTTTTAACAAATGTTTCAGCTGTTGTTTGGTGACAACCGTTCTGTAACTTCTCGACATATCCCATGCAACCTGCATCTGAGAAGTGTTTTTGCACCTCTAGATGCGCTTGTAGAAAGGACAGACTGTCCAATTCTTTCCTTAAAAATGAACCACTTTGTCTCCTTGCCATCTACAATTCGAACCTAAGACAATTTTGCACACAAAAACACTGTAATCTATTGTTTGAGCCGAGGTTTTGCACTAGTGAAAACTCTCAGTGTTGTTTTTCAAAAATGAAAACATATGATATGTAAGTGGATGATGCATGTTGGGGATATGAGGCATCGATTTAATGTTACCAACCGAGTAGTACCGCTCCTTTACCTGTGATGATGGATTTGAATTCACCATCTCCAGCGCCATTATCTCGTGAAGCATGCATTTTTGAACATGATCCGCTTTGAAATACGATTTAGACGTGCAAAACTAAATCTTCATCATTATCCGCTTTCACCAGTGCATTTCAATGATTACATGATGTGTGTTGATCATGTCATCCTTTGATTTTAAAAAATGTGGAGAAAACACACGTATTTCACGCTTTCACCAGCTAACGGCCCGTGGGGAAATGCTCCTTAATTGTTGAAAATCGTCGCTTTCACCAACTAATCATCAACTTGAAACACGCGTTAGCTGTTGAAAGTCTTTTCATGAAATCTTAAAGAAAAGACTTTTATGGATTGTCTTATTTCTAAGATATGAATTAAAAACCTAAGTTTTGCCACTAGAAGAACTTAAAACAAATTGGAGAAGACTACCAATAACCATGCTATCAACCACAAAATGAAACCATAGTGACTGATTCATTTTGGGAGCTAACAACTGCCATCAATATGAATACGAAAACACATCCCTTTCCCAAAATTTCCCCCACCATTTATGGCGAGTACCTCTTTATTTTTACGCAAGCTTGAGGAGGATAACATATGCTTGTTGATGTAAGTTCATCCTTCGGATGAGTCCCTCAGAGTATGTTTAATAAACCCTAGGAAGGAGTGGCTCGATCCCATTATGGGTCTTTCAATGTTTGTTTAATGAGTCCAAAGATAGAAAACTCGGGGGTTTTTCATGTTTTGAGAGTCTTAAAAACACTTAAAGAGAACTCTCTTAGTTCCTTTTTCGTAAAATAGTTTGACAGGACCGAAAAAGTGATAAACTATCGCCCATCGAACGTTTTGTTCAGATACTTTTACAAGCGTGAACAGAATAAGATCGCTCAACCATCTTTTCGTTTTAATGGAGAGTGAAAAGAGCTTAAAGGATACTCCTTTGCATTTGTCTTTTTTGTGTTACCATGACGAGTACGAAAAGACGAGAAAAGTATACTCGGTTACGTTCTCATGTATTTTTGAGCGTGAGAACGAACGAAGACTTATCTCGAGGTTTTTCTAAAAACCATAAAAAGCAGTTGTACATGCAACGAAAAAGAAAAAACATCCGTACTCCTTCGTGTGGACTTCAAAGTTACTATATCTGCAAAAATTTACACTCATAGGAATATTAGGCATTATGTTTTGTGGGCAAAACAATATAAAAATCAACAAAAATGGTAAAAAGTGAATAAATATGTGTAAAAAGGGTGTTTACCATTTTCATTGTGTTTTTGCCAAGAACTTTAACCAATACACCTCGTTTTCCCCCAAATTTAGTTGCTCGATCATGGGAGGCACAAGCGACCATTTGGAAAACCGTCTCTGCCAACGAGGTAAGCTCTTGATCTTCTACCTTTTCCATGGTTTAGTTTTAGTTTTTATTGGCAATTTTCAAGGTTATGGGTTCGTTTTAGGGCCAAAACTTGTGCTCGAGCATTCTCGCAGGATAGCCATGCGGGACTTGCGAGAATCCAGGATTCTCGTAGGCGGCCTTAAGGGCACCTGCGAGAATCTTACACTGTACTAAAGGGGCACCTGCGGGGGCCAAAAAATGAAATTTCAACTTGATTTTTGCTCAATAAAAATTATGCCAAGGTTTGAAATAAGTTGTTGACTCTTCTCTTATGGTTCTTGTGTAGGCATTTGACCATCACGATGTTGGAGTGGCGAGAAAGAGAACACGAGGAGGAGGATGCGATTGCCAGGAATGACCCGGGTACCATTGCTGCCCTCCATGACTATGGGCTCTTTAAATTCTTTCGAGTTTCAGGCATGAGGGCCCAAATCAGGTTGTTGGAGTACCTGGTTCATATGCGGGATGTGGACCAACAGTTGTTTCATGTGGGAGTCCACACATTGACCCTAGATATAAAGGATATCTATTTTCTAATAGGGTTATCATAGTGTGGGTACCACGCTAGCTTGACCGGTAGCCAAGGTGGTAGACTCCCTATGAGTGAGTATTGTCACTAGTACTGTGTTCCAGAGGTAGAAAGAAGCAAGGGCAAGGTTGCTATTTGGGGGGTCCAAAACTTGACCCTGCGAACCATCCTTTTCACTATAGCATGCATGGCCGGGAGTGCGACTCCACACATGGCTCTCCAGAGCTACTTCCAATACACCATAGAGTGCACAGAGCCACGAGTCTTCAACTGGTTGGATGCAGTTCTTCGCAGTATGAAGAGGCAATTGACTAAGTGTAGGAGGGGCAACTTGAAGAAATTTGGGTACGGATCACTTTTGGTGTCCTTCTTTCTCGAGAGGGTTCCATTGCTGAGATTACAGGTTGATTGGGGTTTATCGGCCCCACAATATCCGAGGATGTTGAGGTGGTGCAACCTCATGGCACGACACATAGCTGGGCCCATCATCAAGTACAGTGATTCATTTTTCGACTAGTTGCGGGCACAGATGTTGATGATTGATGACTACACATACGCTGGTTTGGATTTTCGAGGGGATCTGGATTTGCCCCTACCCTAGGATGCTCAGTGGGGTGACCTAGGTAAGAAGTACACATTTTGTTCTTTTAAATGTTTTTGTAATTTTTATCATATAAAATGTTTTTATGTTTCTCCAAGAACTAATCAAAAAATATCTTTTTGATGACACATATGTGGGGCCATATCGACCTCCAGGAACGTCTCCTATTCAGTGGCGAGGAGAGGTGTCTCCAGGGGCGCGATGGGATGACAAAGACTATGAGGCAGTGGAGTAGAACTTAGAAGGGTTGATCAATGACATCCCAGATATGGCTATTGGGGAGATCCCTAGGCATTATCAGTGTGGGGGTCTCAGAGTCTATTGGTCGACTGCTTCGTAGGGTGGCCCGGGCAGTTGTGTGTTATCATGAGCGTCACCCATGACGCTATTTTGTAGAAGCTATGAGCTTCACATTTTGAGATTTTGGTCCTTGGATTGAAAATTTTTATAACAACTTTTGATCGTTATATACATATATACGGCTTCTACCGGCTTATCTTGTGTTGTGTGATACATGTAATGTGATTGGTTTATAAATGGCCCAAATGTCTGTCTAATACATAGTTAGCTAATGCGTCAGTCAATGTATTTAGACATCTAGGAATGTGCTGATACTCAATATAATCAAAATAACGTTCCAAGAGGCGAATTCGTAAATATAATCATAATAAAGTAGGACTTCGAATAGACTAGACATTATTTAACTGTAGTAGGACTTCGAATCGAGTCATACAACCAAGTGGCGGATACCGAGAGAAATATCATCAATCAACAATTCGATAACAACACTATACTCTGCAATATTGTTGGTCGCACGACCGAGACACACACCTCGCAGATTGATAAGTTCGTTTGTAGGGGCATAAATTGCCCAAGCAGCAAAAGCAAGGTTCTGATTACTATGGCTAGCGCCATCAACGAAGCCAATGTGGGGTAGCGAAAACTTCGACATCTGGAAACCAAACACAACGTAACATAAGCGATCGAGGGCAGAGACCAGATAACGAAAAAGCATACTATAGTAACACACAAGAAGTATGATACAAGAAAATACATGTACTCATGCATAGGTGATCTATGACGATAGCCTGATCAATGATGATAGCCTGAGGAACACCAAAACGAGCTATGATGTGATTGAATATGAATAATTTTGCAGTCTTTCCGGTGTTGTCAAATGTCGGCATCGCCTCGGCCCATTTCGTAAAATAATCTACAGCTACAATAATGTATCCATGCCCCCCGACCGAGTGAGGGTGACATGTCATGAAATCGATACCCCATTTCGCAAAAGGACCAATGGAGACCATAGGGTGAAGAGGAGCAAGATGTGACCGTATTTTATGGTTGTAGGTCTGGCAAGCATGGAATTTTTGGATGACAATTATACAATCATTAGATAAAGAAGGCCAAAAATACCCTGCTCGCAAGATCTTCTGGGCAATAGCATACCCAGACATATGACCACCATAGGCTCCATAATGGCAGACATTTAGGGCTTTCTCGGCTTCGTCAAACGTGAGGCAGCATCGAAAGACTGAGTCAATCCCACGGCGATAAAGAGTATCACCGAGGATAATATACTGACGGGCTTGGTAGCATATTCAATGACGGTCAATACTAGACAAATTGGGTTGGAAAGTCTGGGTTTGGAGATATATGATGATATCTCCATACCAAAGATTGTCAGAACTAATCAAGAAAAGGGATTCATCAGGTAGTGAATCCGCTGCTACATTTTTCGTCTCAAAGTAGGGAAAGTTGCATATCAACTCGACAAACAATAAGGATTTCTTGGACTTAGCGCATTCAAATTCTAAGTCAAACTCTTGGAGTATCACAATCCATTTGTAGTATTTCCCCCCTAGCAGTTGACGTGTGAGAATGTGCTGCATAGGGTTGTAGTTAGAAATTACCGTAGTCTTGCGAGAGAGGATATAGTGCCGAAAACGTTGAACTGCTTGGACAGCTGCCAAGGCCAGTTTTTCAACATGTAAATACTTGGTTTCGGTAGGCGTAAGACTTCGACTCAAGTAATAGATGACATGTTCATCCTGAGAATCATCGTCCTGGATGAGAACCATAACGATGGTGTAATCCGAGGCTGGGAGGTAGAGAAAATAATCGCGACTGTAATCAGGTGGGAAGAGAAGCGGGGTACGTGTCAGGGACAGTTTCAAAGCTTCAAAATATTTGTTGGCAGTGGTATCCCATATGAACTCAGACCCCTTTTTGAGTAGTTGCATAAATCCAAGAGTTAGCTCACCATAGTTCGGGATGAAACGATGAAGAAAGTTTGCTTTCCCTTGAAAACTTTGTAACTGGCGAAGCGAAGAAGGAGGAGGGAGATTGAGAATCGCCTCAACCTTCAAAGGATCTACATGGATCCCTTGGCGTGAAACAATAAATCCTAGAAGACGATTGAATTCTACGCAAAAAACGCATTTGTGAGGATTCAAGCGTATATGGTAAAATCGACATCGAAGGAAAATGGCTCGGAGATGTATTGGATGATCTACACGGCACATGGAATGAGAGGGTAAGTCGTCTAGATATGGCTGCACGATGTGCTTGATACCATCGAAGGCGTAAGTCATAGCGCGCTGAAAAGTTGCGACAACATTTTTTAGATCGAAAGGAAGTTTTCGATAGGCAAAAGTGCCCCAAGGAAAAATAAAAGTGGTTTTGTGTTAGTCTGCGGGAACGATATTGATTTGATTATATCCGGAGAAACCATCCATTAGAGAGAAGATTTCCCTTCCGGCACAATCGTCGATGATCTGGTTGACGAAGGGGGTAGGAAATTTGTCTTTAGGACATGCTTTGTTAATATCCCTATAATCAATGCACATGTGGATTGTGCCTTGTTTCTTTTCGATGGAGAAAAGATTGGAAACCCAGTCGGTGAGAGCCACCAGGTAAATAAAGCCAGCTTTAAGAAGTTTCTCGACTTCAATCTTGATAACGGCCACATTACGTGGGTGGACCGGATGAAGGCATTGCAAGATGGGTTTAGCATCTAGGTATGTCTTAATCTCATGTATCACAATGTCGGGGCCAATACCCAACATTTCTTCATAGCTCCAAGCGAAGGCATCATGAAATTATTTGAAAAGTGACTTGTAGGTGACAATTTCGTTAGGGGAACATGAAGCTCCGATATGAACATTTTTGACAATTCCAGGTTTTATGGAAATGTCGAGGGGGATGGTGGGTGAGATATTACTTAAGGTCCCTTTAGAAAGCACATCGTGTGTAGATTCAGGAATGGTAGAAATGACGACAACGGTCGACGGGGTTGAGATCCGTTGGTAGCTCTCGATGGTGTGTTTTTCGAGGAAGAGGATGGAACGATGATGTCCATCATCCCAGGGGGTGTCTTCCATAACAAACATAATCATCTCGTCTGTGGGAAAAATGACGCGGAAAGGATCTAGAGATAAATCACCAAGAGAGGGGGTAGAAAGGGTTGCTGATTGAATGGCCTGATAGGCGGATTCGACCGGACTCAAAGGCATTTTGTTTCCATAACGAAGATGATCGTCGGGGTTGGGTACCATCCATGGGTCGTGAGACGCAGGGGTTCCATGAATAAAGGTGGAGATCGTGTTGATCGAGGTGACAAACGGATGCGGAACATCGGGTGGTGGGATGGGGAAGGTACCCATTAACGAGGAGTCTTTAAGAAGACCCACACCGACGTTCTCGTATCCAGCTATGGCCAAGTAGAAGGTTTTAATTGAGAGGAGCGTTAAAGAACTCCACTTCAACTTGGACCATTTTGTCTTCTAACGTAATTGGCAATGAAGGGAGGGCACCGTAAGGCTTAAAACCGGAGCCATTAAAGGATTTGAGTGTGTTGTGGGATTTAGTCAAAGGAGGAGATCCGATGGCTTTCCAGCAGGTAATAGACATGACATACGTCGAGGCACCCTTGTCGAGAACTGTTCTACAAATGTTTTTGTCAGAGACAATAACTTGTATTTGGAATGCGAGTTGAGGGGGTAACCTTGGAATGTGATCTTCCAAGTCAAAAATTATTAAATTCGTATCCGTAGGGTCGATTCCACCGATAGCTTCCAACAATGCCTTCTGTTGTATAGGAAAACTTTGAAAGACTTCGAGGGTTGACATCACATATGGTGCTTGGGCTAGATATTCAACAATACTGTAGTTCTAGGCAGCACGAGCATGAGGATTGAAAGTCGATTTCTGAACGACGCCCTTTGGAGGAGGGCGAAGAACTGTGTCAAGGCTCGGTCTTTCAAGATGAAGAGGACCGTTGGTAGGTGGAATCGTACGAGATGTTTAGGCCAATGAAGGAGGTATCACATCAACCGTCTCTTTGGAGGAAGGATAATCTTTGGCTCGAGTGGTAAGTGTGATGTCTTTTTGCTTTGAATCTCCTGTACACATTAAGACATAGGATGTGTTGGAGGGGAAAGGTTGTTCATGAATGACCAATTGGGTTTGTTGTTGAGAAGGGAAGGGTTGTGACAATACGGCCAGAGTGGGTGGTTTCGTGGTCCCTTGAAGGAACTTAGTAACCTTGGCTACTCGTGGAAAATCCTTAGTGTAGTGATCATCACCATAGAAAAGACAAGGGTATCGGGTTTTGCGCTTATCCCTATCATCAATAGGTTATGTTTTGGTTCTTTCTTCTTGCAAATTATTTTGTCCTCCTTATTCTTACCCTTTCCCTTTCTGGATTTTTTTTTACCGATGGGGGTAGATTGAACATCAATTACCTCAGAAGTCTTGCCAGTGGGAGGGGTAGGAGATGGAGCATTTTGAACATTGGAAGAAATGGGTTTGGGGTTGTTGCTAGAGGTTTGGATGGAATGAGGTTGGGCATGGAAAGTGCTGATCACACCATCAACTACATGAGAAGTAGAAAAAGTAGTTGAAGTGGTGGAAGTAGAAGGACGAGGCACATCAGGGAGTAAGTCGTAAAGAGTACCCGTTTGTGAGTAAACGAGGTCAAGGTATTCATCACGACTAATGGCTTGTTCTTCCGTGACAACTCCACCCAAGGCGATGTCACGACTGATGTCATTAACGAATGATTTCATGAACCACTCTGCTAACAATTGACCGGGAAGTGCGAGTTTGATGAGATGTCTTCTCTGTTTCCACTCATGAATGTGATTGGAGATATGAGTGGCTTTGGTTTGTTTGAAAGAACTCAAAATATCGGTCCCTATTTCATAGCGGATCGGTAACTGGTAATGGGTGAGGAAAGAGATAGCGAGGGTGTTGAAGTCGACGAAGAAACCTCGTGGTAATTCTATATACCACTTCACGGTGGAACCCATGAGGGTTTGCTAAAAAAGGCATAAACGAATAGAGTCATCCATCAAGGATTTGGATGAGCACCAAAGGTGAAAAGTCATTACATGATTGTTCGGGTCCTCTCTCAGTTTTCCATCGAATTTAGGGATGTCAGATGGTAGTCTGGTCGGTATGGCAGGCCATTGGGGAGAGTGACGGATCAGATCATTTAAAATCCTCGACAGATCTGGGAGGTCCAAGGTGGCTAAGAAAGGTAACTGTCTATTCACATGCGGGTACTGGTGACTTTGGGGAAGGAGTCCCATCGACAAACCAGTGGGACCATAAGCAGTCTTCATATAATGAGAGGATTTGGGCAAATTCGGTTGTTGGTGTGGAGGCAAGTAACTCATAGGGTTGTACCCTTGAACGGGGTATGAGTTTGAGCATTCGAGCCCCAAATAGGATCAGCCATACCTAGATAGGGTTGGCCTGTACTAGGGGGTATGACAGAGGTATCCTGAAGTTGTTGCCCCCCAGTCGGGTGAGGGTTATGTTGTATAAGATGATTCCAATACTGGGGGAAGGATGGGGGTATGTTTTGTCCATAGGGTGGGGTTGGTGGGGGTTTTCCTCCAATCGAGGGTTGTGTCCCAATTAGGATTTGTCCTACAAGGGGGGGTTGAGTTAGGCCTCCTTGGTGGAATTGTCCACCAACAAGAATCTAGTAATTTGGTGTGAACGATGGAATGGTGCCACTAGGATCAGTGCCTTCGATAGAGGATGGAAGAGGTCCTCTGAAAGGGGTGGGAGGAAGTGTTGGAATGAAACTGGGAGGATGGTGCCCAAAAGGAGTGAAATTGCCAGGAGTCCCAGATGAGATTTGCGTAGGAGCGGGAATAGAGGCACTCAATGTATGGTATCTGGGAGGAAGTGTTTAGGTGATTCTGAGTGAAAGTAGTGTGCCAATGGGGGCTTGGCTAGCCATGGTAATCCCGGTGTGAGGACTTGTAGTATCTGTGTAATGGACCATTTGTAAAGGGAGAGTCAAGATGTGGTCAGCTCGCGGAGCTTCTATACCAGGAAAATAATAAGCAGTAGTAAAAGGTAGCTCAGGTGAGACAGTGATATCAACGCCTGCTCCTGAGCCAAAGAGATCCCATCTAAAAATGCCAGTAGTCCAAAAAGGATCTTGACCCTCAAGTCCTAGGAAAGGTCTAGTCAGTGATCCAGAAGACTGAACAATTAAGTCTCCGGAAGAATTCACTCACACAATGCATCTCTCGGAGTCGGGATGAAGTCAAAATTCCTCTCGAGAATTGGTAATTTGGAACCGTTCTAGAGAGTCAGTTCTTTCCATTTATGGAGTGGCAACATCTTGGACTTCACTATGTTGAGGAGAGCCCTCCAGTGAGTTGGTAGGAAAGGGTTGAGAACCTTCCATATTTTCTGGGGGTAAGCCTTGCATTCTACGTGAACAACGTGGAGAGTTAATTGTGATCGAGTTAAAAACTTACGAAGGAAATTCTATGGTCAACTTGGGTAAACAAACAACACGCGCTAGTAAAAATCTAGGAAGCAAAACAAGGTAAGCAATACATTCTAATTCTGAAGTCAATAGTTGGTGATGAAATACAACGTCACAACAACGAGACAAGAAGGGGCTGGGCTAGGGTGGAAAAGTTACATTGACGACCTGCTTAACGGACTTACACCCTGGTGCA